>MU122275.1:41830-80856 GCA_014904905.1 Wilcoxina mikolae CBS 423.85
GTCCATTGTTTGACTCGAGTCAATTTGTCACCAAACTGGTGAATATCGGAGAAACGAGGCAATGGGAAAAATTGTTCGTCTATCAGCTCCAATGGCTTTTCTGCGCCATATATATCTTTCAGAAAATCAACCATCCATTCCCATGTGTGATCTTTAAAAACATCCTTCAAGAGCTGATGCAGCCGATCAACGTTCATGCTCGCATATATATTGTAACCCGCATAGGCATCGGCGAAATTTGGGCAGTTTTCAAACTTCCACAACCCCACATCGTTTGCAGCCTCTACTGACATATCTTCATATCGTTGGAGATGGCATCGTCTTGGCCTGCAGTTAAAGCCGGGCATATCATCAGGATCTATCTCACAATGAGGACACCAGCCATACTTGGCCCCAGTTATAGTATATTACTCTGGGTAGTCTGCGAGAAATGATGCAATCTGGGGATATGCGTGACGAGTGTGACCGTCTGCATACAGAACCTTGATTTCACTCTTCGCCGGCTCCTCTAAAGGACGAAGCATTGTTGCCATAGATTCTTGATATGCAATCTTAATAGTGTGGGTTTTTGGGCCGTTTGGACATCTTGGCAGAAGTCCAATCAGTATCAATCCGTTCGACTTAACAGATCATCGTTTCACCTTGGAAAGGTTGCTGATACTAAGATAAATAGGCCACGCTGACTTGTCACCAATCAATATTGAGAGCATGGTTTTATCACTACCGAGTATAACTGGGATGACTGTCGATCGATCTGGCAACGATTCCTGAAATGTATAAGCCATATGATACCGCGACACTCTGATACCGTGACACACTGACACTACGACACTCTGACACCGCGACACTCTGACACCGCGACACTCTGTACACTGCGACACTCTGACACTCTGACACTCTGACACCACGACACTCTGACACCGTGACACTCTGACACCACAACACTCTGACACCGTGACACTCTGACACCACGACACTCTGAAACAGCGACACTCTGACACCGCGACACTCTGACACCGTGACACTCTGATACCGTGACACTCTGCACACCGCAACACTCTGACACTCTGATACTGACAACACTCTGACACCGTGACACTTTGACAACACACTCTGAAACTTTGACCCTTTGATACCGCGACACTACGACACTCTGACAGCATACTCTGACGCCATGACACTCTGACACTGCGATACTCTGACACACACTCTGACTCCAAAGAACTTTCTAACAGAGGAAAACTTGCCTGTGTTTTCCACCACCAGTCTGCAGTCCACATCTCGGCATATATACGTTCGCCGCTTGCATCAATTTGCTGTACTGGGGCATAAGAGAGATGCTCTTTGAACGGTCGGTAGCCAAGAATATATTGTATTGCCGCAATAGGATTCCGGTACCAGAATACGGTGGCTTTTCCTTCAACATTGACTGAACCCTCCTCCCATCCGCATCCAAGCCCGTCCATGTATTCCATGTCCGCAATGAGTTGATATAATTGATCTGCATGCTTGGCATCGGCGCTGGGAACAATAAGCCGTCGTTTAAGGAGGTTATTGAGTTTCGTTTTCCACATGTTGGTGTCCACAATGGAACGACAAAGTTGCCATTGTTCGGGTGTCGTAAATGGTGCAAGTGGGTCCCAGTTATCCAGTTCAAATGATAGTACATGTACTATATAGTCGACAGGGGCTTCAGCATTTGGAAAAACTTCTGTACATTGTGTGTTGTCAAAACTGAAAATGTCATCTGCATCTGCGTCTGCATTGAGCCTTGGACCTCTAGGTTGGAACCCAGCATCGGACTCCTCGGGCTCAACGTAAATTGTGTGGTGACCATGTGTTATACGACGATAGTGTGTGAGACCACTTTGTCGGGAAAAGTGGTGCCCGCAAGATGTGCAAATGAAGGATTGCATGAGTGAACTCTGATGGTGAATGTGTTAGAATCAGCTTACTCCCTTAACTCCAAACAGGGAGCGAATCATGTGTTGGCGCGTAATGTATAATTGCACCTACGCGGTCTGTCTCAACATAACCTTCAATTTTGCATTTTCAATCAACCCCTCTCTACAAACTAGATTTTCAGAATCTTCTTCATATATGCCTTCTCAAAACTAACCATACGCTTCCAGCTCCCCAACTCGGTTCGGCTTGCATCGAGCGCGTTAGTACAGTTTTTGGAGAGAAAAGCAGCATCTGAAAAACGAGGAAAAGATAAGTACATCTAAACCTCACCTTCTAGTAGAGTATATCTCTCATTCCATCTTCTAGTAATCTCATACTCATATCTCCAACAACTCTATCTTCAATCTCTTTCCCAGCTCTCTCATCTTAAATGTCACTATGCTGCCAAAGCGACAACCCCATACGTGGCCATTGACCAGTAATTGGACAAAAGAGAACATTGCCAGTGTGCTCAACAAGTCAACCCAGGATATCGATAATGTGTTTGTGCGGCAATCGTTCAAGCGATACCTGGATGAAGTTAAACAGTGAAAGACTCGACATAACTGCAAAGTTATTCCTGTCCACAGCCTGCTAAAAATTTATCCAGCTCTGAAGCCAGGCGAGGTAAAAACATATTACCAGGTTAGTAAATCGTCTACTCCTCATAGTGGGCTGACTCTGACTCTGATACTGACTCTGACATTAGGAGTTTGTTGACATCATGATTTCACTCGTAGAGGAGGTCCGGGATCTTCTGGGAATCACGCCCCAGACTGTGCTCATTGATGATGACCTTGGAGCCATGGGTCATATAGTATCATGCCTGTTAAGGCAAGAGACTCGGAACGCTGCGAAGACTGGCAACTCCCCGACTAAATCTAAGCCACCTGCCAAGCTAGTAGCACTGAGCCCAGCAAAACCTGGGCCATCAAAATCAAAGCCAGCTCCACCGCCAAAGCCATCGCCGAAGTCAGGCCCGAGTACACCGGTATATCGTACCACCAATGTCCAAGTGGGTTTCTGGTCGCCAGGCCCTTGCGGGTCATGGCGTCACGGGGAATCAGCAGCCCGGGAAAGGTCAACTATCTGGGTGGGAGGGTTCTCATCAACACCAACACCTACCTCTCAGGGGGCACTCTTGCCCTCCAGATTGCCCTTGCCATCCAGATCTAGGCATGCACAATCACCATCAATCTCCCCTACACGTGATTATTCACCTCTGTCGATTGGCGCAGATTCCAGGAGGTCTTCAGTAAAATATTATGCATCAGTTCGCCAGCGCTATCTATCCCAGAAACCTCAAGGACCCAATAGGTACGGCAAGCGGCCGCAATTGATCTTCTTATCCAGTGGCACAAATCAGATCTCCCTGTCGACCATGACCCTGGGCCTGTTGCATTCAAGGACTTCATGCACGAACCTGGGGCACCTACCTCGTACGAAGAACTCGTTCAATTTATAACCGAACAATTCCACCTTGCACAATTTACAAGGGTCTTTGACCGATGCATAGCGTCCACCCACTATTTACGGCCAGAGGATGGAGACATAATCTCCCGGTACCAATGGAAAAATCGGCTACTAACTGCAGATACTTGAAATTCGGCATGTACAATTGCGGAGATTGGTGGTCGCCTTTTTATAGCGTTCTACAGCGCACCAGAGACCGTACCTATGGGCGACTCTGACATAGATGTCATTAATGTAAAGACAACAATCAACCCCAACTTTCGAGAAAAACCTGTCCCAGTTAAGCCCGACCCCGATGAGGACTTTGAGGATCCTCTCCAATCGATTATTCCCATAGCCCGCGAGGTCATAAACCTTGATGACGATGAAGCGGATGAAGAGGTAGCACCGGAAGCTGCACCAGTGGATGACGATGAACCAGAGCTCTTGCCGATAACTAATATTGCTACTCCTTCAAAGCCAGATATTCTGCCTGTTGAACCAGTGGACCTGGATTTCGAGATGGAAGACATAGAGATTATAAATCAAAATGATGCAGACTTCGACAACATGGCTATAAGGGAATATGAAGGAGATACTGGAAATGGCGTTGAGAGCCAAGCACTGAAGGATGAAACGATAAACAACATCTATAAAGACTGGTGAGTTGCTATCTTTCCCAATGTCAGAATCTCTATCAGAGTCACTTCTGCACCGATGTTAGAGTCTTTGTCAGAGCTGCTGTCAGAGCTGCTGTCAGAGTCTCTCTGTCAGAGCCGCTGTCAGAGTCTCTCTGTCAGAGCCGTTGCAGTACCAATGTAAGAGTCTCTGTCAGAGCTGTTGTAGCACCGATGAGGCACTGTCAACTTAGAATACAGCTAATTATATTTGTAGGCTGGCTGATCTAATGAACAATGAGGATTTTCAGAGAGAGAATGTTGAAGAGTCGTGTAAAGCGTTAGGAATTACCATGGAAAACAGGACATTTTTGCCACTAAGAACAACAACCCAGCTCCACCCACACCAAATTGTTGCTGTTAATTGGATGGTGGACAAGGAAAGTAGCCTGGAGCAGGGTGGACTATTGGCTGATGATTGCGGTACCAGCAAGGTAATCCTTTTACACTCTGACAACAGCGTAATACTGACAGTTACCAGACCCTGACAGCCTTGGCATTCATTTGTCACCAAGTCAATAAGTATGAGCAATTACTGAAACAACCGCCTCCTAGACTTGAACAGTGGCAGAGCAAGATAGATGATATTAAAGCGCGGGAAGAAAAGGGACAGAAAGTCGAAAAGGTACCACCAAAGCCTTGTTGGGAGGTTCACCTCCCAACATTGATATTATGGTAAGCCGGATAGCCAAATATATCTTCTCATTTTTGCAACTGAAACTAATCTTGAAATAGCCCAAAACCAATAGTACTGGAATGGGAAAATACAATAAAAAATTATACCGAGCTCAAACCACATCTCCATTATGGATCAAAATTTTGGGGAGCAAATGATCATTGTGAAGCTATAAAAAGCGGACACCCATGGTGATATGTTGTGACTACGACTATCGAAACCTACTACCAGCAGCAGGGTGACGTGGGATATGACGTGAGCAGTTTTTGAGGCCCCGGTCGGTTTCGGCAGGTCATTATTGACGAGGCTCATAGACACATTGTCTGCGGGTTGCCGGTTGGGAAAACAAAAAGGATGGAACCATAGTTAACACCCCAGCTGCAAGTTATGTTCCTTTCCAGGCTGCAGCATTGTTCCGCCTTGAGCCACAGTTTACATGGATGTTGACTGCGACTCCGCTGGTAAACAGGATTGAGCACTTATGTTGGGTTTTAACTTTTCTACAGCAGGATTCATGGTTGGAAGATAATTTGCCTCCTGACACTTTTGACCATGCAGCAATGCAATCACAAGCAGATAACTGGCAGCCGAATGAAATGAACCCCGTATTTGGTACAGCACCTGATGCCGAATTCACGAAAATAGCTAACCCATACCAATGAGGCCCACGGTATGGATCTCTTATCCACTGCACCACCAAGGCGTGGGACTGGTATTTGCTGCATCTAATCGAATCAATCGGATCATTGCGAAGGCAATCCAGTCAAACTCAGGAATCCGTAGCAAAGCGGCAACGCTTTGAGTAAGCAGTTGGTGAAAGTTCTTTCACCATATTAAGGACATTGATGCTCCGACGGACCATGGTCAGAAGAATCCCGTTCGATAATCTGCAGCCGATCATTAATATCCCTTGAATGGTAATGGAATGCCACCTGGTCACCTACACTGAAGCCTCAGGTGGGCGCGATTTTTATCGGAAATTAGTAGACTGCAATTACAAGCAGTTGAAGGATAGCATCACCGGCATAACAGCAGACAATGATGGACAACCACCGGTGGTGAATGATGGGAAGAAACTAATGAAGAGATTCCAACCTCATTGGCGATTCATTCGAATCGTTGCGCTTGCCCCAGTTCTTGATTCCGCAACAATGTTTCCAGAGACCAGCCGAGCCCAAATGTTGTGGGAGAGAAGTAAGTCCGACAATGGAAGGTCCAATATAATCAAGGTGGCAGAAATCATTAAGATGTTCGCTGCCGCTTTCCCAGGGCAGACCAATGGATACCTTCCGCCAACCAGGTTACGAATATGAGTCATGCTCGCTTCAAGGCTGCAATGAGGTATGGGGCTCTAAAATTGGTCTGGTTGAAGAATTGGCTCCGCAAGAACATGCTTTTGGGCAAGAACAATCAGAACAATGGTGAGAAGGTGATACTGTGGGTGTATTGGCCTATTACACAGTGGTTTGTCGAACAGGTCAGTACTCCCCTTTTGACGACACTTCTCCTACTTTGACATCAACTCTGACATCAACTCTGATATCAACTCTGACATCCTGAATTCTGTCACTGACTTTACATAGTACTGCCGTGTCTTAGACTATAACTGCTTCGCTATCCATAGTGCCATGGGTACCGATGCCTGTGCCAGAATTAAAGAGAAGTTCATCCAAAAGGATGGAGTCCGGATTCTAGTGTTGTCATATATGACAAGCAATGAGGGTCTTAATCTTCACAATAATTGCCAGAACTCAATCATGCTGGAGCAGGGAGTCAATTATGCCATGGAGCATCAGGCGTGGTCGTGCATTTGCCGGATTAGCCAAAAATATACCCAGTACACACACCGCTTGGTCAACATGGCCACGATCGACTAATTGATCGAAGCGGCAATGCGATTGAAACAGCAACAGGTGCTTTATTGATTTGGGGTGATCTCCAAAGCCAGCACAGATGTGGATGTAGATAAGGTCTATGATGCCCTGATCGGTAAAATCTCTCCAGAGACGTTGCAATCAAGAATCATTGGTCAATCCGATCTCGATGATGATGCGATTGATGTTGATACGGATGGGAGTTAATATTTCCTCGGGATGAGACTCAATATTTCCTCGGGATGAGACTGGATTTCTTTACATTCTTTTGGACTTCTTTTAGGTTCCTTTTGGGTTTTTTGGGGCGGAGTTTTCTTGGCATTATTGTGTTTGGTTTCTTGGGTGTGATTGGATCATGGAAGGCTGGACTTTTGAATGACTGATTCCTGTATGTCTCGCTTATTTTCCAATTAACTGGTATCTACTGTAAGGGTTTTTGGGATTGGGTTTCTTAGGCTTTCGGATCAGGTTGGTAGTTTATGTTTGTGTTTTGTTCATTTTATATTCAGATATCAGCAAATGGAAGGCAATTCGTACTCTGACACTGCCATGACGACTCTAATACTGAGTTGACGACTTTGGTACTGCCGTAACAACTCTGACACTGCGTTGACAACTCTGACACTGCCTTGATGACTCTGACACTGCGTTTACAACTCTGACATTGCTCTGCCAACCGTGACGACTCTGACACTGATATTACCGTGACGACTCTGATACTGCCATGACGACTCTAACACTGACACTGCCGTGACAACTCTGACACTGTGCCGTATCCTCTAGCATTGTTTTAAACACTGTTTCATTTGACGGGAAACTTAATGTCTTGGGTTATCATTGTGTAAGACTGAAACTAGTGTCGGAGTAGAAGATGAGCCTTTGGAACTGTCAGACGCACTTGTCAGAGCCACCTACCCAAGTTGCCTATAGTTCTCCATTGTATTGAGCACTAGTAGGGATTGTAGGCTACTATCAGAGCTGCTGGCAGGGTTGTTAAATTAAGGGTGCCGGGCCGCACCCAGGTTAATTGGTGGCTTGAGACATTTGCCGGGTAAGTTTTCCTACAGTACATACCTAAGTACGTGTATGAAGCTGAGATACATCCTCAAGTACCCCAAAGCCTTGCAACCTCTAACTATGTGCAGATTCATGATGACATTCTACATACAATGCAACATTCGAGTTATAAGTCCTTCCTTTTGTTCACCTTCTGTTCAGGAGAGCGGTCATTGCCCACAGAGTATTGATGGAGACATTTGGTTCGATTTGCGTGAGCACAAGATTCAGGATTGCCTCTGCCCCTTTAACTCTCATGATTCTGAATGCCACGCTGAACCATATCAAGCGACACTTGTATGTTGGGATCCACATAAAGTGATCCCTAAGTGGTTGCAAGATAGGTGTCTGGTGGTGTGGCCTAACATTCAAGTCTGAGCAATAGAAAGAGCAGTGAAAGAGTGGTGAATCCCTTATAACTTTTTCTCTGACAAGCAACTCACATATATTCTAACTTCTACTTGACAAGGGGTCCCAACGTCACGACATACGATCTAACTTCAACTCTGACATGGCAGTCTAACTGATATCTACATATACGGCATAACCTCAACTCTGACAAGCAGTCCCAACGTCACGACATACAGTCTAACTTCAACTCTGACATGGCAGTCTAACTGATATCAACTCTGATGGCCGACCCTGACATGGGCACATATACGGCATAACCACAACTCTGACAAGCGGTCCCAACATCACGACATACAGTCTAACTTCGACTCTGACACGGCAGTCTAACTGATATCCACATATACGGCATAACCACAACTCTGATACCGGGACCTTACCACTCCACATACAGACTAACTACAACTCTGACAATTTCCATCGCTCTGACATGGGTTTCAAGGTACGGAGGTCTGAACATATTGAGAGAGACGGAAATGCTACATAAACGGTGATAAGCTGTGGTCTCTGGATACATTGAAATCCAATACTTTCACCCCCATCACAATCCGACACGCCTGATACTTATCACAAACATGATGGCATACTCGAAAAGTACCAAGCACTCCAAAAACTCCAGCAGCGGACGGAGTGATCTGAAATCCAGTGGCAGGAAGTGTGGTGATCGCGATCCATCCCAGGGCTACACAAGGAGGTGCAATGATCCACACTCCAGCGGCCGGATCCAGCAATGACTGGAAGGTGGCGATTATGGTAATGATTGTGATGATGGATGGCAACGGGGAATGGCTCAAGAGTCCGGGGTCCCAAGGAAGATAATAAAAATCTTCGCATCGGGCACTGACATTGAATTGTGACATGGGCTCTGACATGGACTCTGACAATAACTTAGTCACGAGCATCTCCCGACATTGATGATGAAGATGACGATGATGATGATGAGCAATCGCCACAACCGTCTCGCCGCAGAACAGTTCCGGTGCCTAGAATCCCAAGGAAGGTAATATACATCTCCGCATCAGGCACTAACATTGAATTCTGATATGGGCTCTGACATGGACTCTGACAATAACTTAGTCGCGAGTATCTCCTGACATTGATGATGACGATGACGATCATGAGCAATTGCCACAACCGTCTTGTCGCAGAACAGTTCCGGTGCGTAGAATCCCAAGGGAGGTAATATCCATCTCCATATCAGACTCTGGCATCAAACTCTGACAATGGTCTCTGACAATACTTAGTCGCAAGTGTCTATCAGCTTTGACGATAACGATGATGAGGGCGATGATAATGGCAATTCAACAACATCATACTGTGAGTCTAAGAACTGGCTGGGGGTAATGACTATCTCTGCAACTGACTCTGACATCGAACTCTGACAATGAACCCTAGTCACACCAATTATCCAACGCTACTCCTCCCAGCAACCAAGAGCATGCTCGGCAGGTAAGTTTCCTTGGCTTCACATTGAGCAACTTCTCACCCAGACATACCTAGTTGGAAAAGCGGGATCGGTCTCTCGTGGATATAGGCCGCCGGCTAAAACGAAGGTAGGTAACCTTGGGGTGTCGAAGGATTGGCGGGATGTAACCCACGATATATTCTTCTGCAGGATCCTTACCCATGATCCGTATCCGAGCGATATGGACCAGTTATCTGCAGAGAGCTTCGAGCAAGCATACTCGTATTTGAAAGAGGCTCTGCGGGGTGATATATCTACCACAGCAATTCATATGGTAAGTATCCACACTCCCCAAGCACTGCCCATTGACACTAACAGACAAGCTTGCAGACCGCCAATCGACTGCCTGGGGAATATTTGTCAAACAAGCTCGTGAGATTGTACCAAACCAATATATTGACAATTTCCGCAACATGTCGAACGATGATCAGCAGCAACATGTTGCAAGGTTAATCTCTCCTTACACTTACCGATTCCACGATTCTGATTGCGCGAATGAGGTAAGGTTTAATCCACCTATTTATTTCAATCTTTTGACAAATAAGGTACCAACAATGATGTTCCTGCATCGATCGCTCTCGGTCATCATGGCAAAGACCTTCTTTGACCACGGATCTCATAATTTTACTAGACGTCCTTACACCAACCACTTCACCCAGAAGTTGACACACAGTTGTCTATTACTTGCTGTAACTGCAGTAAAGTACTCCTTGGACAACTGGGCAGCCGGCAGCATTCTTCGTGTACCATTTGAAGCGGATATATACAAGGATACATAACTACATTCCTATGACATACTCAGTATCTAACAAGTTATCAGGAACTTATACCGACCTGTACACACAATGGGAAAGCATTCCAGAACTGAATCAGAAGCAGATCCTTCAAATTCACATTTATTTATTTATTTATTTATTCATCATAGAGCATGCAGCCCGCAGACTATGGCCGGTGAAGTACAAATAAATAACCAAGAACAAGCATAACAAATGAAACCGAACAAAGGAAAAACGAAAAGCCCCTGGCTAGGTAGCACCGCTCCGCAGCCTCCTGTCACCCCTGCTCTAGTTACAAAGAAATATTCAAAAACAATAATAGTGGTCTGTAACACACTTAGTACAATAGTGAGAACTTTGTCAGTTTCGTTCGATCTGGTCCTGCATATCATGCGGGTTCTCCCCCTGTAGTTTTACCCTCCTCCACCCTTCCCCTTACTCCTTCGTTCATACTATCCCCCCACACCTTCCCCTTCCAATTCTTCCTCCTGCTCCTCATCATTTTCTCCACCCTCGCTCTGATGTTCTTCCACATCATCGTTGACAGTTCCCTGACCCACAATCCGATTTTTACCCTGCCCAAGGTATTCATCATCGTGGAATTGATCCAAGTACCACCTTCATGTTGCTATATGTGTATCGTTCAGAAAATGTTTCAAAGGTTTCATTGCTTTGTCGGTATATAGAAGATGCTTCCAGAGATATCGAGGGTGAACCACTCCAATTTCTTTCCGCATTCTTTGTCTTTCGCGTTGATATAAGGGGCATTTCAAAAGAAGATGTTCTGGTGACTGGGGACCTCCATAGCGACATGGACAGTGTGGGGAGTCAACAGAGTTGGTTGGTATTTTGTATAGATAACTGCGAAAGTAACCATGGCCTGTTCGTAATTGTGTGACAGTTGAGGTAAACTGGCAGTTACCACTGGTGAAGATCTGGTCTGGTTTGGTACGGAAAGTTCCAACCTAATTCTTTCTCTTTGCTGGGTGTCGCATCCACCAATCGCCCCATTCCTGCATTTTGGCTGCTCAGGTTACTCTCTTAAGATAGGATAAGGAGGTATGATAGTAGGTAGGTGGTTTTTCGAGAGTGGCCTTTTTTGCCAACTTGTCAGCAAGTTCATTTCCAGGTACGTCTGTATGGCCAGGAACCCATTGTACTGTGATCGTAGTCTTGAGTGCATGGAGGTTGTTAGAGATATTGGAGAGTGCCAGGGAAGTGGACTGTCCAGGGCCAGATTTGAAAGTATTGAGACGTTGTATGGCAGCTTGATTGTCTGTGAAGATCCATATGTGTCTTTTGGTGAGGTTATTACGTTGACATATCTGAAAGCATGTCTTTGCAGCTTTAAGAACTCCAAGTAATTCGGCATCGTAAACTTCTTGTTGATGGCCCATTGGGTAGGTCACTTCCATGACTTTTTCTCCTGTCATTTCCACAACGGTTCCTGCCCCAATGTTTTCCTTCAACATTGATCCATCCATATAACAAACAATATTGCGATCATCTTCTTTCAACATTGCGTACTGAGTTTCGTGGGCTTTGGCTTCCTTTTCTTTTGGAAGGGGACTAATTTGTGTTTTGACTCTGCTTTCGATCCAAGGTGGGCAGGCGGTCGTAGAATAGGTTTCGATCTCCGAGCTGTTTGAGATCCATGGACTGAGGGTAGATAACGTTTCGATGAGACGTGTTTCAAATTTGCGATTATTTTGTTGCATGCTGTACCAAGGAATCCAGGGTCCACTTCTGTTGCTGGACTCAGGAGATTCATAAAATGGAGGGAATGTTGTTGGACGACGTTGTCGGATTGGGTGCATTTCAGGAAATGTGAGTATTCGAATTGCATATTTTCTTCGCATGTGATTAAGTCGTACAGCTACCAGGGGGAGGGCAGCTTCCTTGTGCAACGCTATTGTTGGCGATGCACGGAAGGCTCCAAGTACACAACGAAGAGCTGTATTCTGAACTGTTTCAAACTTCTGTTGATACGTTGCTTGCCCTTTCCACCATACTTCGGCCCCAAAGTCGCAAACAGGTATTACACATGCATTGTATAGTTGGCGGACTACGCTAGGAGTTGATCCTGATTCTGTATTGGCTAGTGATTTGAGGGCTCCAAGGGCTCTTTTGCCACTTGCGGCCTTCAGCATAACATGGTGTTTGAAGTTAATTTTCCTGTCAAACCAAATACCAATCCACCTTACCACGTCTGGGCTGATGCCCTTAGTGCCAGGGGAGATGGTTGTGCCATTGGGTAGGGTAATCCTTTCATCGTCTGTGGTATCGCTGTTTCGTTTGTTGTGGAAGTGCATCATCTCTGACTTTGAGTCGTCAAATCGTACAGCATTGTTTGCGGCCTATTTGAAAGCTGTTCGTGCTGCTGCTTCCAGGCAACGTGCATTATAGGCTTTTGATTTGCTTCGAGCCACAATAGCAACATCGTCAATGTAGCTTGGAGTCCAGATGTAGGGCTATTGGGTTGTGAGTTCGTAGAAGAGAGGACTGAGATACAGGAGAAAAAGAATTGGTGATGCGGGTGATCATTGAGAGATCCCTGTTCGGACAGGACTGAGGTCTTCCTTTCTTCCATCAAATGCCTGTGCTGTTGTACGGTTGGATAAGAAGTGTTCTACCCACAATAGAATTGGTATTGGGTAGCCCAGTTGTTGTAGGGTTTGGAGTAGGCGGTCTTTGGATACATTGTCAAATGCACCGCTTACATCCATAAAGAGGGCAGTGGTGATTTCTTTTGCATGCTTTCCTTGTTCAATTTCATATATAAGTGCCATAGCGGCATCAATAGCAGAACATTGTCTTCGTCCCCCTATTTGATCTTTGTGTAGTAGGTTGTGTTTTTCAGCCATATATGCAAGTCGGTTTGCCATCAACTGTTCAAGGATCTTCCCAAGACAAATGAGAAGAGCAACAGGTCGGTAGGCCTTAGGTATTGAATAATCAGGTTTTCCTGGTTTGGGAATAATTACAGTCGTTGCTTGTTGCCAGCAGGTGGGGTGGTATCCTGTGGTTCCGAGTAATGCAAACAGACTGTTGAATTGTTCGGTGGCTGCTAAGTAGACATTTCGGAGACAGTGAAAGGGAAGTCCATCAGGTCCGGAGGCTTTTCGTGGTGCAGAGGTAAAAATTGCTTCTTTGATTTCGGTGGGAGTAAATGTGATCCATGGCAGAGTTTCTTGATTCGTGACATTAGTCGGGAGAGGTGCGACTGGTGGGGGAGGGAACATTGTAGATCGGAAAAGGGCAGCCTTTTCTTCAAAAGTAACAGCTGTTGTGTTGGAGAACAACAGGGGTGGTGTTCTCTGGGTTTTCCTTGGTTTGGTATAACGGAGGGCAGTGAATATTTCGGTGCCTTGTGCATTTGTTAAAAATTCAATCCACATTGATGTTTTGGAGGTGCGAATATCTCGGAAGTATTGGTTGCGAACAGCTTTGAACTTGATATGATCGCTATCGAGGCGAGTTTTCTTCCACTGCTTCTGGGCTAGGTTAATATTTGTTCGGAAGATTCTGAGTTGGGGTGTCCACCAGCGTTTTGAATGTGTTGTAAGTTGGAGGACAGGGGTAGATGCCTTTACTGCATCGAGAATCATGTCTCGTAGTAGTTCAGCAGATTTGTCAAGGTTTGATTCGGTCGGCTGTTCGTGTAGGTATTGCCAGACCATTCGTGAGGCTTGGGAAAGTATATTGAGAGTTTTGGAAAATATATCCCAATCTGTTTTGTTCCAGTTGTATCGTATCATGTTGGAGTCAGTGGTAACTAGTTCAGATTCTGCCACAATATCGAATCGAATTGTTGCATGGTCTGAACCAGTTGAAGCATTGTCATTCACTGCCCAGTTTATAACTGAATCATGGATAGCCTGTGATGTAAAGGCAAGGTCGATAACAGAGGTTCCCTTACCAGTTCGGTAATAGTATGTTGGGGTGTCCGGTTCATTGAGGAGGGAAAGGTTGTTCCTTCCCATGATCTGAACAATTTCATCTGCGCGTTTGGGTATTTTGATTTGTGAATTCCACCATGAATGATGGGCATTCATATCACCGGCAATAATACATCGTTCAGGCAATGGGATATTGGTGAAGTTTCTTGGGATGGTGTAGAGATTGGAGGATCCTTCATGTTCATTATAAATATTGAAGACTGTGATCGGTGAAATTGAGGGTGTTGATATTTCAAGTACTTGAATATCTGGATCCTGACTGATGTCGGTTCGTGGGGAGCATTTGATATAGGGATTGTTTTTGGCCACATAGGTAATTGTCCTATTGTGTTTTCTTAAGTTTTTAGGTGGTATCAGAAGCTCAAATCCTGGGTGTGTTGTAATGAATGTGTTGTCTGGGTTGAATCCAGGTTCTTGAAGTAAAAGAAGGTCGGCTGTTCCAACTGCAAAGTCAAGAAGTGTATTGATAACTAAGGAGGAACGGTTGCAATTATGTTGTATAATTCGAATTTTGGTTGATGAATAAGAAGGTTGTTTAGACATGGGTGGGGGCTGGATGGTCTTTCATAAACTTGGCACGTGCTTCAGCACGGAGGGTGGTGATTGTTGAGCATTTGGAATTGTTGGCCCGATGATTTCCCTTGCAGTTGGAACATTTGAGAATATCATGGTCGCATTGTTTCCCTTTGCTGGGACATGATCCACATGAGTGGGAAGTGGTAGTGTGAGGTTCGGCATATATATTACATATGGCAGGTTGTTTGCATCGAAGGTAGGAATGGCCAAATTGTTGACAATTAGTACATTGATCGGTTGGTCGGAATACCACATATCGTTCAGCCTTGCGTGTTTTTCCGTCTACTTGAACTCCATGGTCTTGTATAAGCTTTGCTTCGTGTTCGGTACGGACTGCAATAACCATTGTGGTTGCTCTTTTATGAGGTCGTGTCTCTGGCTTAGTCAGAGATCATGGTAGAGTTGTGCGCTTGATATGATTGTTGTTCATCTCAATATCTTCTTTCAACAATTGCATTCCCGTTTCACACTCGGGAAACATATTAATATCGATGGAATGAACCATCATTCGGATCCAGGTTTCTTGTTTTTTGAGACTCTGGGCATTTGTATCAACTGAACGAACTGTTTCCTCAATAGCAGCCTTGTGAGCTAGTACTAATTCAACAGGGCATGCATCAGCAGTAAGGAGGACCAGATTGTGTTTGTGGTTTGCGGAAACATGGCCGATATTGGCCAAGGGGTCAGCCTGATACCTGCGGAGGGTGGCGTTGATTGCAAGTTTCAGTTGGGTAAGGTCGGCAGTGACTGGTTGATCACTGTGTCGGGCAATTACCAGTGTACGTTGTTTTTTGGTGAGGGGGTGGGGATTGAGGGTACGTCCATTCTTATCATACGGGGGGTCTGTCTTTGCGCATGCTGATGCAATTGCTGACCATAATGAGGGCTTTGGGGAAGTCCCTTCTGGAACTGCTGGTGTTAGTAGGTCTGGAGGTGCTGGTGGTGTATCTTTCTGTGAGGCTTGAATTTGTACAAGATATTCAACTCGTTGTCCAAGGGTGGCGATGGCGTTGAGGGCAATTTCATGTTTGGTTTCAATTGAGGCCAAGCGAGTTGCCAATTTTCGGTTTTGGGTGGTAAGGCGTTTGTTGATTTTCAGAATATCCTTGTGAAGTGGTTCAATGATAGCTTTGAATACCTTATGGATTCGGTCTTCGTCTTCGTCACTTGGATACAATAGGTTGGTAACAGGGTTTTGATAGTCTTCATCTTCAGAATCATTATCATTGTCAGAGCTTTGGTCATCAATCTAGTCATCCTCTGGGGCATCTCCAAGATTCAAATCTGCATTTCCAGAGTTTCCGATATTGAAGTTGTCCGGATTGGTTGGTTGTTGAGGTGGGGATGATGGTTGGGGTGGTCCAGAGGTTGCTCTGTTATGAGCTGAACCGATAGTCCTACGAGTGCTGGAGCGTGCACGAGAAATATTGAGCTGTGGATATGGTGAGGTCGACTGCAGCCTGCGTGAACTACCGTGTTTGCCCTTCCGTCCTCTTTTAGATATGTAGCCCGTATGGGCTGAACTTGATACCGCTGGGGCGTCCATTGTGGAGAGTGGGTCTGAACTTGGATTTGGGTAGAGATGCATTCCATATGTACTCGAAGCACCAGGTGGGGGTGGTGGTGGCATAGGGTCTGACATGATTGTCTTGTCAGAGCTCACTGTATTCTATATATGTTACAGTTATTGTAATTTTCTAAGTATTTTGAAATTGGTAAAATCCGGCGTGTGAATGTTGTTATATGTGGCCTTGGTACCACCTGTATCCAGAGGGGGTTAGAGCTTCACCTCCTTTGTCCTAGCAAGGTGTTGGAGCCTTGTACTAGAGCCTTTGCTTCCTCACAGCAGATACAGAGACCCGTAGCGACAAGAGAACCTCTAAGAGGCCTGCTATGTGATGGGACTGTAAAACCACTGCAAGAAAGGAAGTGCAACTTAACTCTGGAGGATCCACCCAAAGACTCTGGGGGTCAATGGCGGCAAAGTAGCCGGACGTCATCGCCTACACCCTGGTAGGTCTGCTGGGCCCCAGTGGCCAATAGGTTCCAAAGAAGGGTATGTAAAAAGTGCGAAATTTTGAAAATCGAGTGTTGCCAACTCAATTCTTGTCCGCTGAAGCTGAAACTTCGGCAGGTTAGACTTGGAAGTGTGTCGAGACTGCGATATCAAGGGCGTTCCGAACGGAGGAGCACTCGTAGAGAAACGATAGAATTCGAAATCGTGTTTTTGGCTTCGAGAAAATTTGGCCCAGACAGTCTGGGGCTTGTAGGGAGGTATGGAGGGTTCGTTCTAAGGGCTTTCAGGGCCGCTGAATCGAATGCCATTGTCCGTTTGTAAATCGGAGTGGATTCCGTTGCGATAGAAGGGGGGGAGGTGTAAGAAAGCGACTTTTCGATGAAATTTTGTAACTATTGCAAATCTTGAGCTATTGGCCTGAAAATGCAGCGTGGGCCTCACCTATATGTAGACTCAATGCTCCCAAAGTATGAAGTCAATTGGAAAAGAATTCGTTGTTGAATTATCGGTGGGGGCTCTTTTGCAGGGGGGGGGAAAAAGAGGGGTAAGGGGCCCAGTTTTCCACCCAACAACAATAGATGTCCTGTGAAAGGGATGCCCTATTGTAGGGGGGGTAATCAGGGGTAAGGAATCGATTCGCAGTGTCCGTTTGTCGATAGCTGTTGTGGTTGTTGACTTATTTTCGAAAAACGTTTTTGCTGGTGTGGTTGTCGCTTAACTGTCAACGATTACAGCTACCTGTGGGAGGGCAGATTAATTGTGTTTCAAATACACATGAAAAGAATTGGCAGGACCAATGGTATTAATCGGAAAACTCTGGCAGTCACTCAGTGGGACGTAAATACCATGATTGTGGATGAAGACGTCGATGAGTAGCAGCAGCTGATTTGGTATATTGTCATATTGTAGATTAGATTTGTTGTAATTATAATCCAAAGCGGGGGTAGATTGCAAGAGGTTTCTGAAAGAGATATATTTACATTAGACTCTAACAGGATCACGGTCAAGCTACTGTGAGATTATGGTGATTGCATTCATGGTCTCTGATAAGTGACCGTGAGGTTTGACAGGATTATGGCCATCATACCCGCAGACTCTGACAAGCTACCGTACGGTCTGACAATTACACCCGAGAACTCTGACATGTTACCATAAATTCATGGCGATTGCACTCCTGGACTCTGACAAGCGACTGTTCGGTCTAACATTTTCATGGCCATCATACCCGCGGACTCTCACAAGCAACAGTGAGGTCTGACAGGATCATGGCCACCCACATGAGATCTTTGGTACCTGAGGCGTAACAAAACCAGACTCTTTGGATATCACACCTAGAGATGCATCGTGAATCAGAAATAAGTTTGAAATATTGCTGCAAGATACCGTATATTATAGGTGTGTTACCGGAGTGTTATCCAAGATATACATAATGGGCTTGGATATATTTGCATTTTCCAGCATTATAGCTGTTACCAGAGATAACGGTAAGTCATATGGTATACGGTAAGTTACGGGTAACGAGTTACCAATTTTCAGATGAATATAATTGTATGTACAGGTATCTTTAAGATTGCCTGTCTGAGGAAGATCAATAATATTTGGCTATATATACAATATGGATGACCCTGCAGATTGGTTTGTATTAGTATGCATTGCAATATTGAACTCTATATGGTAAGGAAACAGTGACCCACAAATCAAAACATTCATATCCCTCAATTAGGAATGATCAGAACAATTTCACTATCTGCTTAGTATTGAAACAAGGGAGTAAAGTTGAAGTTTGTTCTGATGAGTTGTTCAGTGATATCATTGAAGTCCTGATTATTAGAGATCCTGAAGATCAGTTACTTGGAGGTAACGTCAGTCAGTAAGAAAATAACTAGTTTTGGCAATAAATCATCAGAGATTTATTGGCAAAACTAATTACGATTGGTGATTAACATCTCTTTGTTAATACTAGTATTAACGATGAAGAGGGATATCTCAAGGATTACTCGCATCACCGATTCTTTTCCTCCTGTATCTGAGTCTCTCTTCTACGAACTCACAACTCACTTCTCTTACTTCTAGACTCCAAGCTATATTGACGTTGTTGTGATTGTGGTTCGAAGTAAATCAAAAGCTTATAATACATATTGTCTGGAAGCAGCTGTATGAATAGCTTTCAAATCTACCACAAACAATACTGTACGATTTGACGACTCAAAGTCAGAGATGATGCATTTCCACAATAAATGAAATGGCGATACCACAGATGATGAAATGATTACCCTACCCAATGGCACAACCATTTCCTCTGGTACAAAGGGCAGCAGCTCGGATGTAGTAAGGTGGATTGGTATTTGGTTTGACAGGAAAATCAACTTCAAATACCAAGTTATGCTGAAGGCTGCATGTGGCAAAAGAACTCTTGGAGCCTTCAAATCACTACTAGTAGCCAATACAGAATCAGGATTAACTGCTAGTGCAGTCCGCCAACTATACAATGTATGTATTATATCTGTTTGCTACTTTGGGGCCGAAGTGTGATAGAAGGGGCAAGCAACGTATCAACAAATGTTTGAAACAGTTTAGAATACAGCCTTTCATTGTATACTTGGAGACTTCTGTACATTACCAATAATAGTCTTACACAATAAATCTGCTCTCCCCCCGGTAGCTGTACGACTTAATCACATGCGAAGAAAATATGCAATTTCAATACTCACATTTCCTGAAATGCACCCAATACGACAACGTTGCCCATCGATATTGCCTCCATTCTATGAATCTCCTGAGTCCAGTAATACAAGCATACTCTGGATTCCTTGGGACAGCATACAACATAGTAATCGCAAATATTAAATACGTCTCATCCAAATGTTATCTATCCCCATTCTATAGATCGGAAAACAAAACCCATCAGCAAATATTTTTTCCGTCCAGGTTGAATAGCTCTGTCAGAGTGGACGCGCTCCATCAGAGCCATCAGAGATATCTCGGTGGTGGCTAACTCCATACCCAAATACCCCGGTGGCATCTTACTCTGCACCCGGCATTAATACTACGCATCACGTTACATATCGCCCTCCGATCGCAGTTTCACCATTCCTTCTCACTCTGTCGGTTTATACAGATGGATCAATGTTGAAGTAAAACATTGAGGCAGGAACTGTTGTGGAAATGTCAGGAGAAGAAGTCATGGAAGCGACCTGCCCAATGGGCCATCAACAAGAAGTTTACGATGCCGAATTACTTGGAATTCTTTGAGCTGCACAAACATGCTCTCAGATATGTCAACGTAATAACCTCACCAAAAGATACATATGGATCTTCACAGATAATCAAGCTGCCATACAACGTCTCAATACTTTCAAACCCAGCCCTGGACAGTCCACTTCCCTGGCACTCTCCAATATCTCCAACAACCTCCATGCACTCAAGACTACGATTACAGTACAATGGGTTCCTGGCCATACAGACATACCTGGAAACGAACTTGCTGACAAGTTGGCAAAACAGGCCACTCTCGAAAAATCACCTATCTACTATCTTACCTCCTTATCCACCTTAAGATTGTAACCCGAGCAGCCAAAATGCAGGAATGGGGTGAGTGGCAGATACGACACCCAGCAAAGGGAAAGAACCACATTGGAAATATCCGTACCAAACCAGACCAGATCTTCACCAGTGGTAACTGCCAGTTTACCTCAACTGTTACACAATTATGAACAGGCCATGGTTACTTTCGCAGTTACCTATACAAAATATCAACAAACTCTGTTGACTCCCCACACTGTCCATGTCGCTATGGAGGTGCCCAGTCACCAGAACATGTTCTTTTAAGATGCCCCTTATATCAACGCGAAAGATAAAGAATGCGGAAAGAAATTTGAGTGGTTCACCCTCGATATCTCTGGAAGTATCTTCTATATACCGACAAAGCAATGCAACTTTTGAAACATTTTCTGCACAAAACACATATAGCAACACGAAGGAGCTACTTGGGCCAATTCCGGGATGATGAATACCTTGGGCAGGGTAACAATCGGATTGTGGGTCAGGGAACTGTTAACAATGATGTTGAGGAATATCATAGCGAGAGTGGAGAGGACGATGAGAGGCAGGAGGAAGAATCGGAAGGGGAAGGGGTGGTGGGATAGAATAAGCGCAGAAGAAAGGGGAAGGGTGGAGGAGGACAAACTCCAGGGAGAGAGTCAACATGATATGCATGACCAGGCCAAACGAAACTGACAAATGTCTCACTATTGTACTAAGTGTGTTACAGACCACTATGATTGTTTTTGAATATTTCTTTATAACTAGAGCAGGAGTGACAGGAGGCTGCAGAGCGGTGCTACCTAGCCAGGGGTTTTTCGTTTTTCCTTTGTTGGGTTTCATTTGTTATGCTTGTTCATGGTTATTTGTTTGTACTTCACCGGCCATAGCCTGCGGGCTGCATGCTGAATGATGAATAAATAAATAAATAAATAAATAAATCACTCTGTCGGTCACATATTTTAAACAAAACACTCTGACATTGTGGCGAACTGTGACCATATGTCGGAATGGATCCAGCGGAGAAGGTGAACTTGGCTTGTAAGTATACTTGGCCTGGTAAGTGGACTTGGCCCTTGTAAGTACACTTGGCCCTCATAAGTACACTTGGTCTCGTCAGTGCATTTGGCTCATGAGCGCACTTGGCCTCGTAAGTGCACTTGGCCCTCGTAAGTGCACTTGGCCCTCGTAAGTGCACTTGGCCCTCGAAGCGCACTTGGCCCTCATAAGTGCAATTGGTAGCCGAGGCTGGGTAAGTATTCTTCATATATAGTTTGACCCATTTCCACCCCTTACTTTCAACTGTATTTGCACTCTAAGTTCTAAGGTCTAAGTTCAACTCTTTGATACTTCTCTCTCTCTCACACAGTCGCCCTCTTTATTTGCAATGCTAACAGATGTACAGACAATATTAACCAATGGCTTAATCGCGTGTAGCCAGCACTACTCGATCGTATCCAGCCACTCGAGAGCCAATCCCTGCTCGATCATCTCCAATCTGCAGTGAGGCAGAACGGCACGATAGTGTCTAGTCAGTTGACAGCCAGCCCAGCTCGACCTCCAAGCATACCTGATCGAAATACTAATGTTTCTGTCCAGATCTGCTCGTTGTATTCAGCCAGCCAGGAGCCAGCCCGGATCGATCGCATCCAGCCAGCAGTGAGCCAGCACAGCATGATCGCGTGCAGCCAGCTCAGAGCCAGCACAGCCAGATCACATCCAGCCAGCCCAGAGCCAGCACGGATCAATCGTGTCTAGTCAGTTGACAGCATCGGGAAAAATACGAAATCGCGCCCTGGACGCCGGAACGTTTAGCAGGCATCAGACGCTTCAGACGAAACCTTTTGAGCCTTGTCGTAGAGTCACTGCACGTGCATATACACAACCCCCGGGGTTATGCTTGTACCTCCTGACGCAGCATTCCTTACTGTCACAGCTATACATTGCACATCATACTTACTGTCGCAACCATGCAGGGTACTTACCTTGTGATCCAGAGTTCAATGTACACCGTAACATAATGCAATGTTCACTGCATGCGACGTTTATACGATGCCCTAAATTGCATTCACATCTCGGGCAATGGATACAGTACATTGAAGTTACTGTTGACGATGCTTGATATTAAGCTCTAATATATGCAGTTTCCCGTTCCAAATGCCATGCTACACATCTCATTCAGCATGAAGTACATCCTCTAAACTACACTCTCCTCGTTCCAAACGCCATGCTATATGTCGCAGCCAGCTTGAAGCATATCCTCTAAACTACTCTCTCCTTCGCAGTCATCTACCGACTCCGACTGTACGTTCTCATCATCATCCTCATCCTCATCCTCCTCATTCTCGATATTATCATCATCCTTATCCACCTCACTCTCGACCGTATCATCATCCAGCTGGAGACCACGTTTTATTTATTTATTTATTAATCATACAGCATGCAGCCCGCAGGCTATGGCCGGTGAAGTACAAACAAATGACCATGAACAAGCATAACAAATGTAACCGAACAAAGGAAAAACGAAAAACCCCTGGCTAGATAGGACCACTCTGCAGCCTCCTGTCACTCCTGCTCTAGTTATAAAGAAATATTCAAAAACAATCATAGTGGTCTGTAACACACTTAGTACAATAGTGAGAAATTTGTCAGTTTCGTTCGGCCTGGTCCTGCATATCATGCGGACTCTCCCCCTGGAGTTTGCCCTCCTCCACCCTTCCCCTTTCTTCTGCACTCATTCTATCCCACCACCACTTCCCCTTCCGATTCTTCCTCCTGCCTCTCATTGTCCTCTCCACTCTCGCTATGATATTCCTCAACATCATTGTTGACAGTTCCCTGACCCACAATCCGATTGTTACCCTGCCCAAGGTATTCATCATCCCGGAATTGGCCCAAGTACCACCTTCGTGTTGCTATATGTGTGTCGTGCAGAAAATGTTTCAAAGGTTTCATTGCTTTGTCGGTATATAGAAGATACTTCCAGATATGTCGAGGGTGAACCACTCCAATTTCTTTCCGCATTCTTTGTCTTTCGCATTGATATAAGGGGCATCTTAAAAGAAGATGTTGTGGTGACTGGGGACCTCCATAGCGACATGGACAGTGTGGGGAGTCAACAGAGTTTGTTGGTATTTTGTATAGGTAACTGCGGAAGTAACCATGGCCTGTTCGTAATTGTGTAACAGTTGAGGTAAATTGGCGGTTACCACTGGTAAAAATCTGGTCTGGTTTGGTACGGAAAGTTCCAACATAGTTCTTTCCCTTCGCTGGGTGTCGCATCCACCACTCATCCCATTCCTGCATTGTGGCTGCTTGGGTTACACTCTTAAGGTAGGATAAGGATGTATGATAGTAGGTAGGTAGTTTTTGGAGAGTGGCCTGTTTTGCCAACTTGTCGGCAAGTTCGTTTCCAGGTACATCTGTATGGCCAGGAAACCATTGTACTGTAACCGTAGTCTTGAGTGCATGGAGGTTGTTTGACATATTGGAGAGTGCCAGGGAAGTGGACTGTCCAGGACCAGGTTTGAAAGTATTGAGACGTTGTATGGCAGCTTGATTATCTGTGAAGATCCATATGTGTCTTTTGGTGAGGTTATTACGTTGACATATCTGAGAGCATGTTTGTGCAGCTTTAAGAATTCCAAGTAATTCGGCATCGTAAACTTCTTGTTGATGGCCCATTGGGTAGGTCGCTTCCATGACTTCTTCTCCTGTCATTTCCACAACGGTTCCTGCCCCAATGTTTTACTTCAACATTGATCCATCCGTATAACAAACAATATTGCGGTTATCTTTTTTCAACATTACGTACTGGGTTTCGTGGGCTTTGGCTTCCTTTTCTTTTGGAAGGGGTCTAATGTGTGTTTTGACTCTGCTTTTGATCCATGGTGGACAGATGGTGGTAGAAAAGGTTTCGATCTCCGAGCTGTTTGGAATCCAGGGACTGAGAGTAGATAACGTTTCAATAAAGTGTGTTTCAAATTTGCGATTATTTTGTTGTATGCTGTCCCAAGGAATCCAGGGTCCACCTGTGTTGTTGGACTCTGGAGATTCATAGAATGGAGGGAATGTCGATGGGCAACGTTGTTGGATTGGATGCTTTTCAGGAAATGTGAGTATTCGAATTGCGTATTTTCTTCCCATGTGATTAAGTCGTATAGCAATCGGAGGGAGGGCAGATTCGTTGTGTAAGGCTATTGTTGGTGACGTACGGAAGGCTCCAAGTATACATCGAAGAGCTGTGTTCTGAACTGTTTCAAACTGCTGTTGATACGTTGCTTGCCCTTTCCACCATACTTCAGCCCCAAAGTCGCAAACAGGTATAACACATGCATTGTAGATTTGGCGGACTACGCTAGGAGTCAATCCTGATTCTGTATTGGCTAGTGATGTGAGGGCTCCAAGGGCTCTTTTGCCACTTGCGGCCTTCAGCATAACATGGTATTTGAAGTTAATTTTCCTGTCAAACCAAATACCAATCCACCTTACCACATCCGGGCTAATACCCTTAGTACCAGGGGAAATGGTTGTGCCATTGGGTAGGGTAATCCTTTCATCGTCTGTGGTATCGCCGTTTCGTTTATTGTGGAAATACATCATCTCTGACTTTGAGTCGTCAAATCGTACAGCATTGTTTGCGGCCCATTTGTAAGCTGTTCGTGCAGCTGCTTCCAGGCAACGTGCATTATAGGCTTTTGATTTACTTCGAACCACAATGGCAACATCGTCAATGTAGCTTGGAGTCCAGAAGCAGGGGTAGTGTGTTGTGAGTTCGTAGAAGAGAGGACTGAGATACAGGAGGAAAAGAATTGGTGATGCGGGTGATCCTTGAGGGATCCCTGTTCGGACAGGACTGAGATCTTCCATTCTTCCATCAAATGCCAGTGCTGTTGTGCGGTTGGATAAGAAGTGTTCTACCCACAATTGAATTGGTATTGGATAGCCCATTTGTTGTAGGGTTTGGAGGAGGTGATCTTTGGATACATTGTCAAATGCACCGCTTACATCCATAAAGAGGGCAGTGGTAATTTCTTTTGCTTGCTTTCCTTGTTCAATTTCATGTGTAAGTGCCATGGCAGCATTAATAGCAGAACGTTGTCTTCGTCCCCCTATTTGATCTTGGTATAGTAGATTGTATTCTTCAGCCATATATACAAGGCGGTTTGCCATCAACTTTTCAAGGATCTTCCCAAGGCAATTGAGAAGAGCAACAGGTCGGTAGGCCTTCGGTATTCAATAATCAGGTTTTCCAGGTTTGGGAATAATCACAGTCGTTGCTTGTCGTCAGCAGATGGGGTGGTAACCTGTGGTTCCGAGTAACGCAAACAGACTGTTGAATTGTTCGGTGGCTGCTAAGTAAGCATTTCGAAGACAGTGAAAGGGAAGTTCATCAGGTCCGGGGGCTTAGCGTGGTGCAGAGGTAAAAATTGCCTGTTTGATTTCGGTAGAAGTAAATGTAACCCATGGTAGGGTTTGTCGATTGCGGACATCAGTCAGGGGAGGTGCTACTGGTGGTGGAGGGAACATTGTAGATCGGAAAAGGGCAGCCTTTTCTTCGAAAGTAACAGCTGTTATGTTAGAGAATGACAGGGGTGGTGTTCTCTGGGTTTTCCTTGGTTTGGTATAACGGAGGGCAGTGAATATTTCGGTGCCCTGTGCATTTGCTCAAAATTGAATCCATATTGATGTTTTGGAGGTGCGAATATCCCGGAAGTATTGGTTGCAAACAGCTTTGAACTTGATATGGTCGCTATCCAGGTGAGTCTTCTTCCACTGCTTCTGGGTTCTGTTCATACTTGTTCGGGAGATTCTGAGTTGGGGTGTCCACCAGCGTTTTGAATGCGTTGTAATTTGGAGGACAGGGGTAAATGCCTTTACTGCATTGGGAATCATGCCTCGTAGCAGTTCAGCAGATTTATTGAGGTTTGATTCGGTCGGCTGTTGGTGTAGGTATTGCCAGACCATTCGTGAGGCTTGGGAAAGTGTATTGAGAGTTTTGGAAAATATGTCCCAATCTGTTTTGTTCCAGTTGTATCTTATTATGTTGGAGTCGGTGGTAACTAGTTCAGATTCTGCCACAATATCGAATCGAATTGTTGCATGGTCTGAACCAGTTGAAGCATTGTCGTCCACTGCCCAGTTTATAACTGAGTCATGGATCGCCTGTGATGTAAAGGCAAGGTCGATAACAGAGGTTCCATTACAAGTTCGGTAATAGTATGTTGGGGTGTCCGGTTCATTGAGGAGGGAAAAGTTGTTCGTTCCCATGATCTGAACAATTTCTTCTGTGCGTTTGGGTGTTTTGATTTGTGAATTCCACCATGAATGATGGGCATTCATATCACCAGCAATAATACATCGTTCAGGCAATGGGATATTGGTGAAGCTTCTTGGGATGGTGTAGAGGTTAGAAGATCCTTCATGTTCATTATAAACATTGAAGACTGTGATCGGTGAAATTGAGGGAGTTGATATTTCAAGTACTTGATTATCTGGATCCTGGCTGATGTCGGTTCGTGGGGAGCATTTGATATAGGGATTGTTTTTGGCCACATAGGCAATTGTCCTATTGTGTTTTCTTAAGTTTTTAGGTGGTATCCGAACCTCAAATCCTGGGTGTGTTGTAATGAATATGTTGTCTGGGTTGAATCCAGGTTTTGAAGTAAAAGAAGGTCGGCCGTTCCAACTGCAAAGTCAAGAAGTGTATTGATAACTAAGGAAGAACAGTTGCAATTATGTTGTATAATTCGAATTTTGGTTGATGAATAAGAAGGTTATTTAGACATGGGTGGGGGCTGGATAGTCTTTCATAAACTTGGCACGTGCTACAGCACAGAGGGTGGTGATGGTTGGGCATTTGGAATCGTTGGCCCGATGATTTCCCTTGCAGTTGGAACATTTGAGAATATCATGGTCGCATTGTTTGCCTTTGCTGGGACATGATCCACATGAGTCGGAAGTGATAGTGTGAGGTTCAGCACATACATTACATATGGCAGGTTGTTTGCATCGAAGGTAGGAATGGCCAAAATTGTTGACAATTAGTACATTGATCGGTTGGTCGGGATACCACATATCATTCAGACTTGCGTGTTTTTCCGTCTACTTGAACTCCGTGGTCTTGTATAAGCATTGCTTTGTATTCAGTGCGGACTGCAATAACCATTGTGGTTGCTTTTTTATGAGGTCGGGTCTCTGGCTTAGTCAGAGATCATGGTAAGGTTGTGAGCTTGATATGATTGTTGTTCATCTCAATATCTTCTTTCAACAATTGCATTCCCGTTTCACACACGGGAAACATATTAATGTCGATGGAATGAACCATCATTCGGATCCAGGTTTCTTGTATTTTGAGACTCTGGGCATTTGTATCAACTGAGCGAACTGTTTCCTCAATAGCAGCTTTGTGAGCTAGTACTAATTCAACAGGGCATGCATCAGCAGTAAGGAGGACCAGATTGTGTTTGTGGTTTGCGGAAACATGGCCGATGTTAGCCAAGGGGTCGGCCTGACACCTGCGGAAGGTTGCGTTGATTGCAAGTTTAAGTTGGGTAAGGTCGGCAGTGACTGGTTGATCACTGTGTCGGGCAATTACGCGTGTGCGTTGTTTTTTGGTTAGGGGGCGGGGGTTGAGGGTATGTCCATTCTTGTCTTTCGGGGGGTCTGTCTTTACGCATGCTGATGCAATTGCTTACCATAATGTGGGCTTTGGGGAAGTCCCTTCTGGGACTGCTGGTATTTGTAGGTCTGGGGGTGCTGGAGGTGCATCTTTCTGTGAGGCTTGAATTTGTACATGATATTCAACTCGTTGTCCAAGGGTGGCAATAGTGTTGAGGGCAATTTCATTTTTGGTTTCGATTGAGGCCAAGCGAGTTGCCAATTGTCGGTTTTGGATGGTAAGACGTTTGTTGATTTTAAGGATATCCTTGTGAAGTGGTTCAAGGATAACTTTGAACACCTTATGGATTCGGTCTTCGTCTTCATCATTGGGATCCAATAGGTTGGTAACAGGGTTTTGATAGTCTTTATCTTCGGATTCATCATCATTGTCAGAGCTTTGGTTATGAATCACGTCATCCTCTGAGGCATCTCCAAGATTCAGATCTGCATTTCCAGAGTTTCCGATATTCAAGTTGTCCGGGTTGGTTGGTTGTTGAGGTGGGGATGATGGTTGGGGTGGTGCAGAGGTTGGTCTGTTATGAGCTGAACCGATAGTCCTACGAGTGCTGGAGCTTGCACGAGAAATATTAAGCTGTGGGTATGGTTATATTGACTGCAGCCTGCGTGAACTGCCATATTTGCCCTTCCATCCTCTTTTAGATATATAGCCCATATGGGCTGTACTTGATATAGCTGGGGCGTCCATTGCGGAGAGTGGGTCTGAACTTGGATTTGGGTAGAGATGCATTCCGTATGTACTGGAAGCACCAGGTGGGGGTGGTAGTGGCATAGGGTCTGACATGATTGTCTTGCCAGAGCTCACTGTATTCTAAATATGTTACAGTTATTGTAATTTTCTAAGTATTTGAATTTGGAAAAAATCCGACGTGTGAATGTTGTTATATGTGGCCTCGGTACCACCTGTACCCAGAGGGGGTTAGAGCTTCACCTCCTTTGTCCTAGCAAGGTGTTGGAGCCTTGTACTAGAGCCTTTGCTTCCTCACAGCAGATACAGAGATACCCAATAATGGGGCTGTAAAACCACTGCAAGAAAGGAAGTACAACTTAACTCTGGAGGATTCACCCTAAGACTCGGAGGGTCAATGGCAGCAAAGTAACCGGACGTCGTCGTCTATACCCTGGTAGGTCGGCTGGGCCGCATTGGCCAATAGGTTCCAAAGAGGGTATGTAAAAAATGCGAAAAATCGAAAATCGAAAATCGAAAATCGGAAATCGATTGTAGTAAACTCAGTTCCTGTCCGATTACGCTGAAACCTCGGCAGGGTAGACCTGGATGTGTATGAAAGCTGTGATCTCAAGGGCGTTCAAAACGGATGAACACTCGTAGAGAATCGATGAGAATCGAAATCGTGTTTGTGGCTTCGAGAAATTTTGGCCCAGACAGTCTGGGGCTTGTAGAGAGGTATGGATGGTTCGTTCTGAGGGCCTTGGAGGCTGCTGAATCGATTGCCGTTGTCCGTTTGTGAATCAGAGTTGATTCTGCTGAGATAGAGGGGGGGTATGTGTGAAAAAGCGACTTTTCGATGAATTTTTGTAACTATTGCAAATCTTGAGCTTATGGTCTGAAATTGAAGCGTGGGCCTCGTCTATATGTAGACGCAATGCTCCCAAGGTATGGAGTCAATTGGAGAAGAATTGGTTGTTGAATAATCGGTGGGGTCCTTTTTGCAGGGGGGGGGGAAAGGGGGGTATAGGGTCCAGCTTTCCACCCAGCAACAATAAAGGTCCTATGAGAGAGATGCCCTATCATAGAGGGGGTAATCAGGGGTAAGGAATCGATTCGCGGTGTCCGTTTGTCAATAGCTGTTGTGGTTGTTGACTTATTTTCGAAAAACGGTTTTCCTGGTGTGGTTGTCGCGTCTTGGAGACCACGATATCGCTGAGCACGACTCCTGGCACTGTGAATGTCATTATGCTCATTGTCACTATGTTGGTCGCCATCATCAATCCCATCCTCAGCATCGAAAGATAAATCTTTAGCAGTGGGGATGCAAATTGCAGAAATTTCCGGAGTTTCAATGTCCAGCACCATCATCAAGGCTTCCATCGCAGCCTTGTTTAATACCACTCGATGAGGCTTGGTAACGCGTGGCATGTTATTGGCTCCTTTCTCATGTAGAATGAGGTTGTTAAGAGCCGCCCTTATGGACTTGATTATCTTCTGTCTCAATGGAGATGGGAGTTCGTTCCAAATATTCATGAGATCAGTGAAAGTCTCTGTGAATTGTTAGAGCAATTGCAAACATTGTGAATGCCATACTTATCACCGTCATTATCTCGATTGACGTAGTACTCCCACACGGGGCTGTTGCGCCGGATTTCAAGTTCCAGGTCATCGATTGCAACCTTCATTGTAGCTAAACCTCTATTTCTTTGCCACTCTGTCAGTACGTGATTCAATGCCGTACATGTTTACACATTTAGTGCCGGGGGTGTCTGTTCCCGAATCCATTCATGGAAGCTCTCTAAATGCCTGCTGCATTTGCGAATTCGTTGGAAGAAATGTATATATAGAAATTCTGGAATCTCCTTGGCAAGAAAGTAGCTAGCTCGTTCCTGATAGTGTTAGTGATACCACAAGTTGCAGACAGAACTCACATCAGGTTGAACTCACATCAGGTTCGTTCATACGATCGCATTGGCATACAATGAATGTACAATCTGAAAGAATGTGGTCAATGTCTATGCGGTGCTCATCATCTTCGAAACAGTACAAGTTGTATAGTCTCTCTACACACTCACGGGCCATCTTGCTCATGTGTGATCTGACTGCATTGCAACTGTTTTTGATCTGACCTACAGCCGGTTAGTTAGTGCGAATGCAATTCTGGGAGATACCTATCTATCTTGAGACACTCCTTCTGATGTTCCTGGAAGCTTATATTGACTCCTTCCTGCCTGCATGCCTTCGGCCAGGAATGCTCTACAGACTTTGTGTTGGATATGTTAGTCGGTATCTACCACTCTTGGAATTGTATAAGCTATCAGCACAAACTCAGCTTCAGTTGGAAATGGTATCTCGCTCAGCCGTTGCTTCTCCATCATGCGACGTATTGTTCCCAGTACAGCAGCAACTCGAAGGTCACCTGGTGCAAGGAAACTTCAACTGCCATATCGTTTACTGCTCACCGATGACGGTGTCCTCGGCGGAGATGATGGGATGAGTTGTGAAGCCGATGATGATGGGTGTTGACTCCGGAGGTGACTAAGGTTCATCGCTGAATGAATACCGACGTTGGAAATGACACTCGGTGCTGACGATATCGAGATGGAAGCTTGATTCAGCTGGGGCAAAGATGGTTTCAGGGCTGGATTTGGTGTGGATACAATGGGTGTAGATGCTGAGGAGACCTGGGTGGTCGAATCTTGGATATGTGAGGCTGTAGCCTTCATCTGCTTTCGCTTCGGCTTGTCAGCCTGCAAAGTGAGTTTTCTCTTATGACCGTTTGATGTACGTGGTATTGGGGAGACAACTGCAGGAGTGGCTGGTGCTGCTTTTGGAATTGAGGATGTGGCCTTGTGCAGGGGCTTGGTTGTTCGGATCCTTTTCAGAAGGCAGGAATGTCAGAAAGGGGGGAATGTCAGAAAGGTAGGAATGTCAGAAAGGCAAAAAAAGAGTGCAGTTGAGATGTAGATGAAGGGCAATACAGTATGGAAAAGGACTGACACGTTGCTGAGCATTGCACCTGAAAGGTTTTCACCTAAAGGGGCAGATTCACACAATTTCGTATTAGCTTGTCACGAAAGTGTTGCATACGATTAGTCAATCAAATACTATTAATGGCAAGAATACCCAAGAACACCCAAACGAGACTAAAAACAACTCTGTAAAATGCAAAGATGACTCCACCCGACTCAAAGAGGAAATGCAAAGACCCAATCTAACCTAATCCCCAAACGTGAACCTAATACGAGTGTCAGAATGCTAGTCATTTGCAGCACTGTTGGACGTACTGAAAACCATTACTCAAAGTGCTCACCTATCCATGGTGGAATCAAACGCGATACCTCGAGCTGTGTGAAGCTCATACCGGCATTGACATCTTGGTGCGTGCCAATTGCCACTGACTCCAATGACTCTTCAAAACCCACCTACACTGACGAAACGTCACACATTGTCTCCTGCTCCACCAAAACCTGTGCCATTTGCAACCTCGCCTCCCGCTGTTTCTGTAACTCCACCGCCACTCGCGACGTCGCCTCAACAATTTGTGCTGTCTCCGCCATTCGTGCAATTCTGGCACTCATTAACTCCTCCAGCACAGACGATGTCACATCTTGGAGAGAGGTACACTCGACATGGTTAGTAGCAGTCAGCTCCGGTTGTGTTATTACAGAGTCATTTATTGCCGAGTCATTTATTACCGAGTCATTTATTGCAACGAATCTTGGCGCAGGTGTCGGGCTCTCGGCCTGTTCAGAGGAACCAGGTGTTACTAGGGGAGATGATCATGGTGGTGGTGGTGGTGGTGGTGGTGGTGGTGGTGGTGGTGGTGGTGGTGGTGGTGGTGGTGGTGGTAGTGGTGGTGGTGGTGGTGGAGTAGCTCTTGCAATCCTTGGAGGCGCAACAACAATTGCCTTCAGAACAGCCACAATGATGAGAAGGTTGTAAGCTGTAACGGAAAAGAAGGTCGCCACAGAGTTGTTGCTATTGAGTTGAGTCACATTCTACAGCTGCAAAGAGATTTTGCTGGGTATGACTAGATACCCATGGATGCAACTGACATCTCTTGCAGGACATAGGCGATCCACAGCACAGTGTACGGCCTTTGCGGTGAGCTTCTCGACTCGTGTGAGATGCCATCTATTCGCGGTGTGGTGAACGAATATATCGCCCCAATGGTCGTGGCTTTCAAGGCCGTAGCGTTCAGGGTCAACGATGCAAATCCTGAAGGGGTATATAGGCGTTGGGATTGTAGGGAGGGTATTGGTGGAGATGTCATCAAGTTTCCGTTGCTTCTGGAGGGCAGAACAATGATTGTCGGTGGCGTTGTACATTTGTGGGAGGGTGGTTGCAGCTTCGGAGTCTCGGGATACCAGGTGTCTTTCTTGATATCGCCTTTGTCACGCTTGGAGTTGTCACAGTTGTCGCAGTTGTGGGAGTTGTCGGAGTCAGAGTCGGTATCGATATCGGTAGGTAAAGGTGGGTTTTCTTTGTGATATTGGTTCATCTGCACCCGAGTTTTATCAAAACAGTCTCAGAGAAATGTCCGGAACCCAGTCTATGATTCCATGTATCGTGATTGAGTCGATACCTGATGCTTCCATATCCCCTGAAACTGTGCAAAGTACCTTGTAGTGACTGGATCCAAAAAAGGGATATCATACATCAAGTCAATCGTGCCATCATCCTTGACACTGTGAATGGCATACATCTGAATAAGACTCCGAATGTACTCAGCCATAAACTGCTTCGCGAAACCATCGAGGTGGAGAGTTTCCTTAATTGCATCGGTTTTGAAGGGGGTGGATGGGATCTTTTTGGGTGGCATTGCAACGTTCTGAGCTGTAAATAAGGTGTATGAGGGGTCGGTCAGGATTAGGGTTAATGTATCTGAAAACCACGATGAGAGTGTTAAATAGGTGAAGATGGAGTAGATAGAGATGATGGAGAACAATTGAAATTGAGAGAGCGTATGGGAGTATATATACAGTACAGAATGGGCCATCAAGGTACTTGGAATTGTGTGGAGCGGCTCGCAGAAGTGTTGAAACCGTTGGTAATATCAAACATCATACTTGAAAAGGAGCTTTTCTGGGTGTGAGCCGTTATCGGCACTTCCCTTCCGGACTGAAAGATGCACCTCATGTTTTATACGACTCTGAGAGTTGTTTGAACCACTTCTTGAGTGTGAGATACACCCCTCATGCGAATCCTAGGTCAAAGCGTCGAAGTCTGTCAGTTTGGATTCCTATTATACGTCAGTGACATCAAGTTCCAACATAATGATGCAGTGTGGTGTCACAAACAGTCAGAACCTGCCATATGAAGTTCGAGAAGTGTCACCGACATCTCTGGCAGTGCATAGACCTCTCCAGGTACCACCAATAGACACTGTGTGGTGGTATCATGAACTCTGAACTCGTGTCTTGGCACACAAAACGAGTGATATCCCATGTTGTCATCGGCGTTTTGTATCATCCACCCAGCCAAACTTCAAAAAAGCAAGCAAACAAGTAAGTTAATGGACTTGCTTGTATTTGCCTAGCCATTAGGGTCACACTAGACTCTGGGCATGGCTACATCGTGACAAACTCTGTCTGCAGGATATTCCAGGGACTTGGCATTTTATATACAGCTCTGTGAGTTTTGTATACCATGCGGCTCAATTACATTACTCCTGCTTGGCAACACTCATAACATTCTGCCAACTGCATATACAGCACTCAGTATTGTCTACACGATGCACACCATGCCTCCCATACGAACTCCGAATCATTTCTGCCCTGTTTGTTTGAAACCTTACAAGTCTGACCTGTGGCTCTACAAATACATCGACAGCGACCATCCTCGATATCGCGCCCAACTTCTTGAGGTGAAGACAGACTCCACTGAGCCCCCTGAATGCATTTGAAAAAACTCTCAGCGTTGCGTTGATGATTCGCACAGTGGTTTTCATGTCAACCATCATTTTCATGACAACCATGACCCCATTGATGATCCTGACGCGTGTCCTCAGTTGCACACGTCTCCTTCTCCGGAACCATCCGAGTCCGAATTTGATTCAAATACCAAAAGCTTCTCATATCATGATGCTGGAGCCCCTGTCGCATACGTTCCGACCAACGATAAGTACAATGCGGAGCACAATTTTGAGCAGTGCTTACACAATCCATTCTATCTGTTTGAGAGTGAGGAGGAGTACAACTTCGCCGAGCTGGTCACATTGAAAGGTCTTCCCACCAACATCATTGATGACCTCCTGAAGAGCAACTGCGACCTTAAAGAGTGTGTGCGTCATTCACTGAAATCGAATTACAACCTCCGCCAGTAAATCAACGCGATGGAGGATGGACTTGGCCATGACTCCTGAAAGAATGCTACGTTGCAGATGGCATGGAATGAGCAGCATCCGGATGCAATTGAGTTTTGGCACCGTGACCTTATAGAGTGTGCAAACTGACTACTCCGACAGCCAGCATACGAGGAACATCTTACATACACACCGATACGTTCCTTCAATGATACTGGGTGTCATGTTTACAACGAGATGCATACTTGAGACTGGTGGTGGGACAAGCAGGTAAGCTTCCTTCTTAGTATACCCTTTACAATGCTGTATACCCTTTACAATACTCTATACCCTTTACAATGCTCTATACCCTTTACAATGCTCTATACCCTTTATAATGCTCACAATTGTGTAGACAACACTACCCGTCGGTGATATACTGGTGCCAATGATGTTCATATCTGATGGCACCCACCTCACGAACTTCTCTGGCGACAAGAAGGTATGGCCGATATATATGACGATCGGCAACCTATCCGCAGCCGCACGGATGAAGCACACAATGCACAGCGTATTGTTGGTCGCACTTTTGCCCATTCCAGTCAAGATACGGGATGTCCCCCTCAAAAGAAGAAATGCTCAGAGGGAGCATAACCGAATGGTCACTCAGAACGTACTGTAGCATGTGTTGCAACCCCTACTCAATTCCGACTCGCTCAATTCCGACTCGGAGACCTGCACCTTCTATGCCCGCTGTGCCGATGGCAACTTCAGGTATTGTTATTCGTCACTGGCTACATGGATGGCCGATTACCCCGAACACTGTGACCTTCACAATATCAAGAATGGTGTATGTTACTGGTACGAATGCCCATTGCAGGAAATGGGTAATCTACCCTGCCGCTGACATGAGTGACACTATCTCCGAGATCAAAATATCTACCGTATACTGTCAGATTCAAATACACCCTCGAGCATCGCCGATCTCAAATGCCACAATGTCAAACCAGGTTTCAAAATCTTATGGTATCTCAATTGTATTACAAGCGATCTTTCCAAGCATGATCTACTCCATACAATGCAAATTGGGATGTTGAAGTACCTCCTGACATGACTTCATGAATTTCTCAAGCAGTATAAGCGGCTTGACAAGTTCATTCATATTTGGCTCTCGGTGCCTACATACCTTGATATGACGAAGCCCATATGTACATATGAGGAGGTTTCGCGTTGGAACGGAGGAGAAATCAAGACAATTACACGATTCCTTGTAGGTGTCGTACGCAATGCTCTGGGGGACCCAAGCCCCTCTCAGTGCAGTGTTTTTGATCATGCAGTTGAGTGCACTCGCTCTCTTATTGAGTTCTATTTCGGTTGCCAGTATGACTCTCACGATGACGAAACGCTAGACCTCATGGACAATACTCTATGTCGCTTTCATGATTTGAAGGATGTGTTTCAACAATTCAGGGATGGGAAACGACTTGCAGCAGAGGCAAAACAGAGATGTATGGAATTGTGTGCCAAGTGGAATGCCGAGTTGGAGGAAAACAAGTCAAAAAAGGCGGCATTTCGACAGCGCATTCGCGACACCTGGAAAGGTATTATCAATGCAGAAATGGCCGAATATAATGAAGACGTTAGCGATTTCAACTTACCCAAGATACATCTCATGCAGCACTTCCGAGAGCAGATATAACGGTAAAGATCGCTTAAACAGTGGTCGACAGAGATCGGAGAAAGTTCTCACCGAAAGCAGATTAAGGACGGGTTTAATGCCACCAACAAGACAGGTGATTACTATACTCAGATAATGAACTACTACCTTCGGAGTGATGCATTCGCTGTCAGAAAGGCCACTTGCGACGCATGGAACCGTAAACGAGCTGCTTCCCAGATGACAGAAGTGACGGCAGAAGTGACGGCAGAAGTGACGGTGGAAGCAACCACTACCAGTAGACGTCGTTTATTGAGGTTCATAACTCCGCAGCAGCACAAAGGAAAAGAGAAAGTGAAGGACTTTCAAGGCATCTTGAAAATAATCAGTGACGACGTCCTCCGAAATGGTCTATACGATGCCACCTGTCATTTCTTATACGCCAAGCAGGTAAATATCGATTCGGATGATCTCTTAAACAGTGCTGCTGCAATTTATCATGGATGGGAGGTAGAATCACACAACAAGCATGACGAGCGCATCATTCAGAAGCTCAGATGTACTGGAGATAAACAATAGTATTCTGGGGCTGCCTACCATAACTGGGTATGGGTTCAAACTTCGCAACGTAAGGAGGGGCAGGAGCTGTCTCACAAGTCACTGCAGGGACGTGTACCGTACCGTATGCTTCATCAATTCAAGCTGCGAGTCGTCCATCCGTGTGGCACGAATACCTTTTGGCTAGCATACGTTGAAGTGATGAAGCCTACCAACGGTGGAATGCCGGAAAGTGCATCACAGCTAGTCAGAGTAGTGAAACCATCTTCCAGAGGTGCATATGCAGTTATTAGTGCAGGAAATATTGTGGGAAAAGCTCACTTAATTCCAGAGGAGCCCATTTCGTCAAAGTCGGAGAATAAAGGATGGATAGTCAATAGTCATATAGACCTAGCGACTTGGAAAGATGTTTATTAAATGCTGGAGGATGAGTTGAATACAGAGATGAAGAGGATATAAATGGTGTTTAGAACTGTAAGGTGTTTGGCCACTCTCGAAAAACTACCTACCTACTATCATACCTCCTTATCCTACCTTAAGAGGGTAACCCGAGCAGCCAAAATGCAGGAATGGGGCGATTGGTGGATGCGACACCCAGCAAAGGGTAAGAACTACACTGGAACTTTCCGTATCAAACCAGACCAGATCTTTACCAGTGGTAACCGCCAGTTTACCTCAACTGTCACCAATTACGAACAGGCCATGGTTACTTTTGTAGTTACCTATACAAAATACCAACAAACTCTATTGACTCCCCACACTGTCCATATCGCTATGGAGGTCCCCAGTCACCAGAACATCTTCTTTTGAAATGCCCCTTATATCAACGCGAAAGACAAAGAATGCGGAAAGAAATTTGAGTGGTTCACCCTCGATATCTCTGGAAGCATCTTCTATATACCGACAAAGCAATGAAACCTTTGAAACATTTTCTGAACGATACACATATAGCAACACGAAGGTGGTACCTGGGTCAATTCCACGATGATGAATACCTTAGGCAGGGTAACAATCGGATTGTGGGTCAGGGAACTGTCAACGATGATGTGGAAGAATATCATAGCGAGGGTGGAGAAGATGATGAGGGGCAGGAGGAAGAATCGGAAGGGGAAGGTGTGGGGAGATAGTATGAACGAAGGAGTAAGGGGAAGAGTGGTGGAGGGTAAACTCCAGAGGGAGAACCCGCATGATATGCAGGACCAGATCGAACGAAACTGACAAATATCTAACTATTGTACTAAGTGTGTTACAGACCACTATAATTGTTTTTGAATATTTCTTTGTAACTAGAGCAGGAGGCTGCGGAGCGGTGCTACCTAGCCAGGGGTTTTTCGTTTTTCCTTTGTTCGGTTTCATTTGTTATGCTTGTTCTTGATTATTTGTTTGTACTTCACTGGCCATAGCCTGCGGGCTGCATGCTGTATGATGAATAAATAAATAAATAAATAAACTATTGTATCAAGTGTATTGCAGATGACTATGACTGTTTTTAGATATTTCTTTGTAACTAGAGCAGGGGTGATAGGAGGCTGCGGAACGGTACTACCTAGCTAGAGGTTTTTCATTTTTCATTAGTTCAGTCTCATTTGTTATGCTTGTTTATAGTTATTGGTTTGAACTATACCGGCCATAGCCTGCAGGCTACATACTATATGATGACTAAATAAATAAATAAATAAATAAATAAATAAATAAATAAATAAATAAATAAATAAATAAATAAATAAATAAATAAATAAATAAATAAATAAATAA
>MU122275.1:87086-103371 GCA_014904905.1 Wilcoxina mikolae CBS 423.85
GAGTCAACAGAGTTTGTTGGAATTTTGTATAGGTAACTGCGGAAGTAACCATGGCCTGTTCGTAATTGTGTGACAGTTGAAGTAAGCTGGTGGTTACCACTGATAAAGATCTGGTCTGGTTTGGTACGGAATATTGGGACAGGAACTGTTGTGGAAATAACAGGAGAAGCAGTCATGAAATCAATCTTTCCAATGGACCATCAACAAGAAGTTCATAATGCCGAATTAGTTGGAATTCTTAAAGCTGTACAGACATGCTTTCAGATATGTCAATGCAATAACCTCACCAAAGGATACACATAGATCTTCACAGACAATCAATCTGCCATATAACATCTTAATACTTTCAAACCCAGCCCTGGACAGTCCACTTCCCTGGCACTCTCTAATATCTCCAATATCCTCCATGCTCTCAAGACTACAATTACAGTACAATGGGTTCCTGGCCATACAGATACACCTGGATACGAACTTGCTGACAAATTGGTAAAAAAGGTCACTGTCAAAAAACTACCCACCTACTATTATACCTTCTTATCCTACCTCAAGAGGGTAACCTGAGCAGCTAAAATGCAGAAATGGAGCCAGTAGTGTATATGATACCCAGGAAAGGGAAAGAACTACATTGGAACTTTCCATACCAAACTAGATCAGATCTTCACAAGCGGTAACCACCAGTTTACCTCAACTGTCACACAATTACGAACAGGCCATGGTTACTTTCGCAGTTACCTATACAAAATACCAACAAACTCTGTTGACTCCCCATACTATCCATATCACTATGGAGGCCCCCAGTCACCAGAACATATTCCTGTATGATGCCCCTTATGTCAATGCGACACACCAAGAATGCGAAAAGAAATTGGAGTGGTTCACCCACGATATCTCTGGAAGTATCTTCTATAGACTGACAAAGCAATGCAGCCTTTGAAACGTTTACTGTATGACACACATATAGCAACACGACAGTAGTACCTACGCTAATTCCATGATGATGAATACCTTGGGCAGGATAACAATAGGATTGTGGGTCAGAGAACTATCAACAATGATATGGAGGAACGTCATTTATTTATTTATTGGTTTATTTATTCATCATACAGTATGCAGCCTGCAGGTTATGGCCGGTGAAGTACAAATTAATAACCATTTATTTATTTATTTATTTATTTATTCATCATACAGCATACAGCCCACAGGCTATGGCCGGTGAAGTACAAACAAATAACCATAAACAAGCATAACAAATGAAACCGAACAAAGGAAAAACGAAAAGTCTCTGGCTAGGTAGCACTGCGCTGCAGCCTCCTGTCACCCCTGCTCTAGTTAAAATGAAATTTTCAAAAACAATCATAGTGGTCAGAAACACACTTAGTACAATAGTGAGAAATTTGTCAGTTTCGTTCGGCCTGGTCCTGCATATCATGCGGGCTCTCCCTCGGGAGTTTACCCTTCTTCACCCTTCCCCTTTCTTCTGCGCTCATTCTATTCCACCACCCCTTCCCATTCAGATTCTTCCTCCTGCGTCTCATCGTCCTCTCCACTCTCGCTATGATATTCCTCCATATCATTGTTGACAGTTCTCTGACCCACAATCTTATTGTTACCCTGCCCAAGGTTATCATTATTCTGGAATTGGTCCAGATACCACCTTTGTGTTACTATATGTTTGTCGTGCAGAAAATGTTTCAAAGGTTGCATTGCTTTGTCCGTATATAGAAGATACTTCCAGAGATATCGAGGGTGAACCACTCAAATTTCTTTTCGCATTCTTTGTCTTTCGCGTTGATATGAGGGGCATCTTAAAAGAAGATATTCTGGTGACTGGGGACCTCCATAGCGACATGGACAGTGTGGAGAGTCAACAGAGTTTGTTGGTATTTTGTATAGGTAACTGCGGAAGTAACCATGTCCTGTTCGTAATTGTGTGACATTTGAGGTAAACTGGCGGTTACTGCTGGTGAAGATCTGGTCTGGTTTGGTATGGAAAGTTCCAACGTAGTTCTTTCCCTTTGCTGGGTGTCGCATCCACCACTCACCCCTTTCCTGCATTTTTGCTGCTCGGGTTACCCACTTAAGGTAGGATAAGGAGGTATGATAGTAGGTAGCTGGTTTTTCAAGAGTGGCCTGTTTTGCCAACTTGTCGGCAAGTTCGTCTCCAGGTACACCTGTATGGCTAGGAAACCATTGTACTGTAATCGTAGTCTTGAGTGCATAGAAGTTGTCGGAGATATTGGAGAGTGCCAGGGAAGTGGACTGTCCAGGGCCGGGTTTGAAAGTATTGAGACGTTGTATGGCAGCTTGATTATCTATGAAGATCCATATGTGTCTTTTGGTGAGGATATTACGTTGACATATCTGAGAGCATTTTTGTGCAGCTGTAGGAATTCCAAGTAATTCGACATTGTAAACTTCTTGTTGATGGCCCATTGGGTAGGTCGCTTCCATGACTTCTTCTCCTGTCATTTCCACAACGGTTCCTGCCCCAATGTTTTCCTTCAACATTGATCCATCCGTATAATAAACAATATTGCGGTTATCTCTTTTCAACAATGCGTACTGGATTTCGTGTGCTTTGGCTTCCTTTTCTTTTGGAATGGGACTAATGTGTATTTTGACTCTGCTTTCAGTCCACGGTGGGCAAAAGGTGGTAGAATAGGTTTCGATCTCCGAGCTGTTTGAAATCCAGAGACTGAGAGTAGATAACGTTTAAATGAGGCGTGTTTCAAATTTGCTATCATTTTGTTGCATGCTGTCCAAAGAAATCCAGGGTCCACTTCTATTGTTGGACTCTGAAGATTCATAGAATGGAGGGAATGTCGATGGGCAACGTTATCGGATTGGGTGCATTTCAGGAAATATGAGTATTCGAATTGCGTATTTTCTTCGCATGTGATTACGTCGTACAGCTACCGGAGGGAGGGCAGATTTGTTGTATAAGACTATTGTTGGTGATGTACGGAAGGCTCCAAGTATACATCGAAGAGCTGTGTTCTGAACTGTTTCAAACTTCTGTTGATACGTTGCTTGACCTTTCCACCATACTTCGGCTCCAAGGTGGCAAACAGGTATAACACAAGCATTGTATAGTTGGCGGACTGCGATAGGAGTTAATCCTGATTCTGTATTGGCTAGTGTTTTCAGGCCTCCAAGGGCTCTTTTGCCACTAGCGGCCTTCAGCATAACATGGTGTTTGAGGTTGATTTTCCTGTCAAACCAAATACCAATCCACCTTACCACATCCGGGTTAATACCCTTAGTGCCAGGGGAGATGGTTGTACCATTGGGTAGGGTAATCCTTTCATCATCTGTGGTGTCGCCGTTTCGTTTATTGTGAAAATGCATCATCTCTGACTTTGAGTCATCAAATCGTACAGCATTGTTTGGGCCCATTTGACAGCTGTTCATGCAGCTGCTTCCAGGCAACGCGTATTATAGGCTTTTGATTTACTTCGAACCACAATGGCAAAATCGTCAATGTAGCTTGGAGTCCAGAAGCAGGGGTAGTCTGTTGTGAGTTGGTAGAAGAGAGGACTAAGATGCAGGAGGAAAAGAATTGGTGATGCGGGTGATCCTTGAGGGATCCCTGTTCGGACAGGACTGAGGTCCTCCTTTCTTCCATCAAATGCCAGTGCTGTTGTCTGGTTGGATAAGAAGTGTTCTACCCACAATTGAATTGGTATAGGATAGCCCATTTGTCGTAGGATCTGAAGGAGGTGATCTTTGGATACGTTGTCAAATGCACCGCTTACAACCATAAAGGGAGCAGTGGTGATTTCTTTTGCATGCTTTCCTTGTTCAATTTCATGTGTAAGTACCATGGTAGCATCAATAGCAGAACGTTGTCTTCATCCCCCTATTTGATCTTTGTGTAGTAGGTTGTATTCTTCAGCCATATATGCAAGTCGGTTTGCCATCAGCTTTTCGAGTATCTTCCCGAGGCAATTGAGATGAGTAATAGGTCAGAAGGCCTTCGGTATTGAATAATCGGGTTTTTCAGGTTATGAGATAATCACAGTCGTTGCTTGTTGCCAGCAGGTGGGATGGTATCCTGTGATTGCAAGTTATGCAAACAGACCGTTGAATTGTTCGATGGCTGCTAAGTAGGCATTTCACAGGCAGTGAAAGGGAAGTCCATCAGGTCCGGGGGCTTTGTTTGGTGCAGAGGTAAACATTGCTTGTTTGATTTCGGTAGGTGTAAATGTGACCCATGGTAGGGTTTGTCGATTATGGACCTCTGTCGGAGCGGGTGCTACTGGTAGGGGAGGGAACATTGTTGATCGGAAAAGGGTAGCTTTTTCTTCGAAAGTAACAGCTGTTATGTTAGAGAATGACAGGGGTGGTGTTCTCTGGGTTTTTCTTGGTTTGGTGTAATGGAGGGCAGTAAATATTTCAGTGCCTTGTACGTTTGCCAACAATTCAATCCACATTGATGTTTTGGAGGTGCGAATATCTCAGAAGTATTGGTTGCGAATGGCTTTGAACATGATATGATCGCTGTTGAGGCGAGTTTTCTTCCACTGTTTCTGGGCTCGGTTTATATTTGTTCTGGAGATTCTGAGCTAGGGTGTCCATCAGCGTATTGAATGTGTTGTAAGTTGGACGACAGGGGTAGATGCCTTTACTTTCTCAAGAATCGTGTCTCATAGTAATTCGGCAGATTTGTCAAGGTTTGATTCAGTCGACTGTTCATTTAGGTATTGCCCGACCATTTGTGAGGCATGGGAGAGTGTATTGAGAGTTTTGGAAAATATATCCCAATCTGTTTTGTTCCAGTTGTATCATATCGTATTGGAGTCAGTGCTAACTAGATCAGATTCTGCCACAACATCGAATTGAATTGTTGGATGGTTTGAACCGGTTAAAGCATTGTCATCTACTATCTAGTTTATAACTGAGTTGTTGATAACCTGTGATATAACGGTAAGGTCGATAATAGAGGTTTCCTTACCGGTTTAGTAATAGTATGTTGGGGTGTTCGGTTCATTGAGGAGGGAAAAGTTGTTCGTTTCCATGATCTGAACAATTTGTTCCTCACGTTTGGATCATTTTGTTTGTGAATTCCACGATGAATGATAAGCATTCATATCACCAGCAATAATGCATTGTTCTGGCAATGGGATATTGGTAAAGCTTCTTGGGATGGTATCGAGGTTGTAGGATCCTTCATGTTCGTTATAAATATTGAAGACTGTGATCGGTGAAATTGAGGGAGTCGATATTTCAAGGACTTGAATATCTGGATCTTGGCTGATGTCGGTTCATTGGGAGTATTAGATATAGGGGTTGTTTTTGGCCACATAACCAATTGTCCTATTGTGTTTTCTTAAGTTTTTAGGTGGTATCAGAAGCTCAAATCCTGAGTGTATTGTAATGAATGTGTTGTCTGGGTTGAATCCAGGTTCTTGGAGTAAAAGAAGGTAGGCTGTTCCAACTGCCAAGTCAGAAAGTGAATTAATAACTAAGGAGGAACGGTTGCAATTATGTTGTATGATTCGAATTTTGGTTGATGAATAAGAATGTTGTTTAGACATGGGTGGGAGCTGGATGGCCTTTCATAAACTTAGCTTGTACTTCAGAACGAAGGGTGGTGATTGTTGGGAATTTGGAATTGTTGGCCCGATGATTTCCCTTGCAGTTGGAACATTTGAAAATATCATGGTCGCATTGTTTCCCTATGCTGGAACATGATCCACATGAGTGGAAAGTGATAGTGTGAGGTTCGGCACATATATTACATATGGCAGGTTGTTTGCATCGAAGGTAGAAATGGCCAAATTGTTGACAATTAGTACATTGATCGGTTGGTCGGGATACCACATATCGTTCACCCTTATGTATTTTTCCTTCTACGTGAACTCGGTGGAGTTGTATAAGCTTTAATTAGTGTTCAGTACGGACTGCAATAACCATTGTGGTTGCTTTTTTGTGAGGTCGTGTCTCTGACTTAGTCACAGATCGTGGTAGGGTTGTGAGCTTGATATGATTGTTGTTCATCTCAAAATCTTTTTTCAACACTTGCATTCCCTTTTCACATTTTGGAAACATATTAATGTTGATGGAGTGAACCATCATTCGGATCCAAGTTTCATGTTTTTTGAGACTCTGGGCGTTTGTATCAACTGAGCAAACTGTTTCCTCAATAGCAGCTTTTTGAGCTACTATCAATTCAACAGGGCACACAACAGCAGTAAGGAGGACCATGTTGTTTTTGTGGTTTGCGGAAACATGGCCAATATTGGCCAACGGATCAGCCTGGCACCTGCGGAGGGTGGTGTTGATTGCAAGTTTCAGTTGGGTAAGGTCGGCAGTGACTGGTTAATCACTGTGTTGGGCAATTACCAGTATACGTTGTTTTTTGATGAGGGGGTGGGGGTTAAGAGTACATCCATTCTTGTCTTTCCGGGGATCTTTCTTTGCGCATGCTGATGCAATTGCTGACCATAATGTGGGCTTTGGTAAAGTCTCTTCTGGGACTGCTGGTGATAGTAGGTCTGGAGGTGCTGGCAGTGCATCTTTCTGTGAGGCTTGAATTTGAAAAAGATATTCAACTCGTTGTCCAAGGGTGGCGATAGTATTGAGGGCAATTTCGTGTTTGGTTTCAATTGAGGCTAAGCGAGTTGCCAATTTTCGGTTTCGGGTGGTATGATATTTGTTGATTTTAAGGATATCCTTGTGCAGTGGTTCAAGGATAGCTTTGAATACCTGATGGATTAGGTCTTCATCTTCATCATTGGGATCCAAAAGGTTGGTAATGGGGTTTTGATAGTCTTCATCTGCGGAATCAATATCATCGTCACAGCTTTAGTTGTCAATCTTGTCATTCTCTGGGGTATCTCCAAGATTCAGATCTGCATTTCCAGAGTTTCCGGTGTTTAAGTTGTCCGGATTGGTTAGTTGTTGAGATGGGGATGATGGTTGGGGTGGTCCAGAGGTTGCTCTGTTATGACTTGAACCGATAGTTCTATGAGTGCTAGAGCGTACACGAGAAATCGTGAGCTGTGGATATGGTTAGGTCGACTGTAGTCTGCGTGAACTATCATGTTTGCTCTTCGGTCCTCATTTAGATATATAGCCCATATGGACCGGACTTGATATAGCTGAGGCGTCCATTGCGGAGAGCGGATCTGAACTTGGATTTGGGTAAAGATGCATTTCGTATGTACTGGAAGTACCTGGTGGGGGTGGTGGTGGCATAGGATCTGACATAATTGTCTTGCCAGAGCTCACTGTATTCTAAATATGTTACAGTTATTGTGGTTTTCTAAGTATTTTGAAATTTGTAAATATCCGATGTGTGGATGTTATTATATGTGGCCTCGGTACCACCTGTATCCAGAGGGGGTTAGAGCTTCACCTCCTTTGTCCTAGCAAGGTATTGGAGCCTTGTACTAGAGCCTTTGCTTCCTCACAGCAGATACAGAGACACTTGTAGTGATAAGAGAACCTCTAGAAGGCCGGCTATGTAATGGGGCTGTAAAACCACTGCAAGAAAGGAAGTGCAACTTAACTCTGGAGGATCCACCCAAAGACTCTGGGGGTCAATGGTGGCAAAGTAGCCGGACATCATTGCCTACACACTGATAGGTCTGCTTGGCCCCGGTGGCCAAAAGTATGTAGAATGCACAATAATTTGAAGAACGGGTATTGTCAACTCTAATCTTGTCCGATTATACTGAAACATCGGCAGGGTAGACCTGGAAGGATGGTGAGAGTGTAATATAAAGGGTGTTCCCAACGGATGAAAACTCATAGAGAAAAGATGAGATTCGAATTTGTGTTATTGGGTTCGAGAAATCTGGCCCAGACAGTCTGGGGTTTGTAGGGAGGTATAGAAGGTTCGTTGTAAGGGCTCTCAGGGCTGCTGAATCGATTGCCATTGTCCAGTTGTGAATCGGAGTTGATTCCATTGAGATAGAGGGAGGGGAGGTGTGAAAAAGCGACTTTTCGATGAATTTGTGTAACTATTGCAATTCATGAGCTATTGGTCTGAAAATGCAGCGTGGACCTCGTTTATATGTAGACTCAATGCTTCCAAAGTATGAAGTCAATTGGAAAAGAATTGGTTGTTGAATTATCGGTGGGGGCTCTTTTGCAGGCGAGGGAAAAAGAGGGGTAAGGGGCTCAGTTTTCCACCCAACAACAATAGAGGTCCTGTGAAAGAGATGCCCTATCGTAAGGGGGGTAATCAGGGGTAAGGAATCGATTTGCAGTGTCCGTTTGTCGATAACTGTTGTGGTTGTTGACTTATTTTCGAAAAACCTTTTTGCTGGTGTGGTTGTTGCTTTGGAGGAACATCAGAGTGAGAGAGGAGAGGATGATGAGGGGCAGAAGAAAGAATCGGAAGGGAAAGGTGTGGTCAGATAGAATAAGCGAAGCAGAAAGGAGAAGAGTGAAGGAGGGTAAACTTCAGGGGGAGAACCCACATGATATGCAGGATCAGGCCGAATGAAACTGACAAATTTCTCACTATTATACTAAGTGTAGTACAGACCACTATGATTGTTTTTGAATATTTCTTTGTAACTAGGACAGGGGTAACAGGAGGCTGCGGAGTGGTACTATCTAGCCTGAGGTTTTTCGTTTTTCCTTTGTTTGGTTTCATTTGTTATACTTGTTCATGGTTATTTGTTTGAACTTTACCGGCCATAGCCTTCGGACTGTATGCTGTATGATGAATAAATAAATAAACAAATAAATCTGTGAAAGTTATCCTCATGCTGCCGAGTATTCCCATGTTACAACTAAGTCCATTTGTTTTTCTTCTGGTTTGTATGCTTTATACAGAAAACAGGTTCGGTAACGAAAGTTGAGACGTATATTGAACCATCACTTTCTCTTACATCTTTCGACTCAATGTTAAATCGGATCATGGGTTGCAGGGATATGACTAGCCTTAAAAACCAGCATCGGTGATCAGCTGCTACTATGTCATGTATCACACCTTCCATCTCAATAGCTCTTTCTCCCATTTCAGCATCAGTAACAACTCTAGTTTCTGTCAGGCATACTCAGATATTCCTCATGGATCTGATACCTCTGATGGAATCTCATACCCTCTGACGAAGAATTACACGCTACATATCATCCAGGTAAAGGGTTGCATTGCATACTTATACTGCGGTGGCTATTATACCACGTCTCTTATTCATGAGATGTATCGCATTGTATATTACTCCGTGGACTCTTATCCTCTACACTGGCGCTCCCATCATCGCCATTCCTCTACTGTACATCCGGAATGTGGTGACGTTTATACACTATTAGAATGACACGTGTGTTATACTCATCGCAGGAACTCCAGTTATGTGGGAACCGATTACACAATGTCCGGCGATGTTTATACCTTTCATCAGCTGAGTGCTACCTTTTACCTCTCCGCTATTGCTGTTTATCGGATGCCACACTCTCCCCATATATATGTTTAGCTTTATGATGTTGTCACGTATTACAATTCAGTCTTCGCTTCAGATACATCGCTTGCCATTGCATTTGCTTTGCTATTATTGTATTTTACAGGTTTCATATATACTGTCCAATCTTCACACTCTCTAGTACTATGCCCTCTGTCCTGCAAATTCTGCATTGATCCATCATCGGCTTGCAATGTTTCTTCCTCCATATCCGTATCCACATCATCTCCATCGTCAACCTTATTTCCCTCAACATCACTGGTTCCCAGATCAAACCTGTCAAGTTCAGTTACAGCCCGTCATTATCACCTGGTGGTGGAGTTGGCATCGCTCTTGTCGCATTCGTTACCTTCTTCTGTGTAAATCCCACTGCCCCCTGGCTTCCTGAAATGGAGTTCGTCATCCGTGCAATTGTTATCTATCGGGACGTTTGGGTCAGTACTTCCGATTTCAGACTCTTCAAGCACCGATTCGGAGGTCAGATAGTCAAGAAGAATAGCATTGCAAACATGTACTGCTTCCGTGCTGATGACCACGGCAGGTATTAGATTATCTGCCTGTAGGATCTGACGCTTGATTGTAGCAAGAGTGTTTTTATACAGCCTCCATTGGTAGCTCTCCGGTAGTATGTTCCAGGTATTCATCATGAATGAATTCGTGTCTGCGATGCCAGGCAATATCAACAACTTGCGACCCATTGCAGTGCAGCAGGATATGTTCTTACTACCATTGTTCTTGTATTTGAAGTAGTTCGAATGATCAGGTCTGTCCGCATTGAGCTTTGACTTGAAATCTTTTGAAGGAACACCTGTGATCTTTTACCACTCCAGAAGAGCATGGCAAAATGCGGTACAGGGAAACATGATCAGAGGTGAGGGTATATGACCGTCCTTGTCGTCAATCATGGAATTATAAAACCCATCAGCATAATTAGTACGGCTATTCACCCTAAGATAAAATTTGATATATATAATCCCCGGAATTGTTTCTGGCAGGAAGTATAGTGGATGCTGGCTATTTGTTAGCAGCGTTCGACTCTCTCTGAATTGGATTTGGACTGCGTACACCATCTTCCACATGCTTTGCTACAGGAAAAAGATACATATTGCCTGCCAGAAGGAAATCAATATACTCCAAATGCTCTGCCTCGGATTTAAAGTGGTGGAGATCATAAAGCTCTGCTATGTTTTCCATTGCTGATTGAATAAAATGGGATTTAACCTTATCGACTTGTACTCGAACCTGATAACAGTTTGAGCGTGTAATATCCAACGTGAGCTATTAATTCAGCATACATCTTTCAAGATCACCTTTGTACATACCTGAAATACTGTGGACCAAATGTTGTTTTGCTGCATAGCAGTGATCCAGTATTTCTCTGTTATCTGCCAGTGTGGGTCTTCAGCTAATATTTTCGCAACATATCGCATTGCATAACTTACCATCTCCAAGTCACTTGCACTCATAAATGGTAGTCTGTTCTACATGTAGAACTCCAGGAGTCTGCCCATTGCAAATACAAGACGCATCATGTCTGAGTGACCAAATCGATAGATGCTACGACTGTCGGAGACCACTGATCGAGGTGTTGACACTGCCTGCGGTTGTAATTGCCACTGCCTCTGTCTCTGATTTGTATCTGTAGCTTGTGTTCACAGTGGATTTGTTATAATCGTGTGGGCTTCTGGATTAGAGATTGCGGTAGACAGGTTTTCAAGACCGCAAAGAGGAGTGGGAGTGCTAGCAATGCTGGATATGGGGCTGGATATAACGTGACATGTTGAGTCTGTCTGTGAGGTTCCTCCAGGTGCTTTTGTGCTATGACTACTTGTATCCGGAATAGCGGTTGGGGTATTTATTGACTATTGCTGTGTAGCGGATGGGGTGGAAGTCACGCATTGTGTGATATGTACAATGTAAGAATTGTTCAGCGAAGATGAGGGGGTAGAGTTCTGACCTTAGATTGTAGAGCCTATGGAACTCCCTCCTTGAGAGGAATCCTCCTTGCCAGCCAGTGTGGAAATACATCTCATAGCAGGGAGATGCTGAGAATTTTCCGAAGGCCTACACTTTTGTTGTTTCTGAGAATTAACAAGACTTCAAACATTGGATACAACCGGAGTCGTATCATGGTAAGAGATTTGGGAAGGCAGAGTCCGATATAGAGGTTCGACATTAAGAATGTAGGAATACTGTACTCTGCATCCTTATGCAATGGCAGGCGAGATAGACTCCTAATTGAGTGACCAGGGAGGGAATCGAAAAAAAAAGGGAGGCGCAGTGTAGACCATACTAGACTCTAAATCACTATCGCCCGTGACGATACTCAGAGACGAGAACCCTTGAAAAGAATTCAATTTTGAGATTAACTGCCATCAGATTAAACTCAGATTAAACTCAGCATTGATATTCACTGTTATAGCAATGTCTGAAGGTCTATTTGCACCGCTTAAAGGGTGTTGATACCTTCTAGATACGATTATCATAGTATTGCACTTGTTGTTGACAGAATACTTCGAACCATCGATTGTGTATATCTTCAGCTTGCGGATGGAAATTCCCATTTGGCAGAGCTAAAAGCATCGCAAAGCGAACAATGATGTATTCTCTATCATATGATATCAGTTCCGTGTGCTTTTTGCACCACTAGGCATATTGGTAGCCATGTTGGATGGTTGCACAGTTGGGACAACATGAGAATTACTCAGTTTATCGCCCGTGACGATACTCAGAGTCGTGATCCCTTGAAAAGCATTCAATTATGGGTTCAACTGCTACCAGATTAAACTCAGATTAAACTCAGCATTGATATTCACTGTTACAGCAATATCTGAAGGTCTATTTGTACTACTTGAAGGGTGTTGATACCTTCTTGGCAAGATTATCATAGTATTGCACTCAGTCTTGGTACAATACTTCGAACTATTGATTGTGTATATCTTCAGCTTGCTGGTGGAAATCCAGATTTGGCAGAACTAAAAGTATCGCAAAGTGAACAATGACATATTCTCTATCATATGACATCAGTTGTGTGTGCCTTTTCCACCGCTAGACATATTGGTAGCCATGTTGGATGGTTGCACAGTTGGCACAACCTGAGAACTACTCAGTTTACTTCGAGATGTACGGGGTCTGAGTGGTAAATGTGGTGTATGATGAAAAAGCAATATGTGGCATTGTGAATATTTCTCCCTGCGAGTACTAAATCTTATCTAGAGGCTTATCGTTTATGTGATATCTGGTGGTTGTTCAAGATGAAGGCTGGGCCGTTTTGTGTTTGTTAACCAACAATATGCAGGATATAAATCAACATTATCATATCTCACAAGTTGAACAATACAATCACAGGAACTACAGTATATATATCCCTTCTTTCCACCTATACCTTTTTTCTCTTTTCCTTCTATATTAAATATACTGCCAGCATCCTGAACTATCTCGACATCATATGACTTGCACAAAACAATTCCTCTCGTTCCAAAACACATCCGATAACATATACAACGTGTATGTTCCCTCTGAGCTTCCTTCCACTATATGAGACTGTATCATAATGCTAACGCCTCGGATATAGATTCATTTTCAATGGCACCAAAGGGCAGCAGAAAAGGTAAGGGGAAGGTGTCTTCAGGGGCCAAGATGTCCACATCGGTTATCAACGGATGCCTGGTATTGGATAGGGATAGGATCAAGGAATTCATTTCCGAATACATCAGCAAAATATTACAGATATACAATGATTGTGGTATCAAGGATGACATCAGAAAAATATTCCTGCGACTGGGCTTATCAGATACACCCGGAGACCTCAACTGTCACACAATTACGAACAGGCTATGGTTACTTTTGCAGTGACCTATACAAAATACCAACCAACTCTGTTGACTCCCCTCACTGTCCATGTTGCTATGGAGGTCCCCAGTCACCAGAACATCTTCTTTTAAGATGCCCCTTACATCAACGCAAAAGACAAAGAATGCGGAAAGATATTGGAGTAGTTCACCCTTGATATCTCTGGAAGCATCTTCTATATAGCGACAAAGCAATGAAAAACCTTTTCTGAACGACACACATATAGCAACATGAAGGTGATATCTGGGTCAATTCTGCGATGTTTAATACCTTGGGCAGGGTAACAATCGGATTGTGGGTCAGAGAACTGTCAACGATGATGTGGAAGAACATCACAGCGAGGGTAAAAAAGATGGTGAGGGGCAGGAGAAAGAATCGGAAGGGGAAAGTGTGGGGGGATAGTATGAAGGAAGGAGTAAGGGGAAGGGTAGAGGAGGGTAAACTTCAGGGGGAGAACCCGCATGATATGTAGGACCAAATCGAATGAAACTGACAAATTTCTCACTATTGTACTAAGTGCGTTACAGACCACTAAGATTGTTTTTGAATATTTCTTTGTAACTAGAGCAGGGGGTGACAGGAGGATGCAGAGCAGTGCAACCTAGCCAGAGGTTTTTTGTTTTTCCTTTGTTCGGTTTCATTTGTTATGCTTATTCATGGTTATTTCTTTGTACTTCACCGGCAATAGCCTGCAGGCTGCATGCTGTATGATGAATAAATAAATAAATAAATAAATAAGGCATGCCCGGACATCGGTGGTATGTCAGGAGTACCTGAAATGTCAGTTGGCAGGGTAACATGGAAGTCTGCGACGATACGATGTGAGGTACTGCAAAAACAATTCCTGGTGCTAGGTAATTACATGGGCGCATGTCACCCTGCACAGCACTTTGGGACACTTAATACTGTGTTCTTCATCTGGCCATTTCAATTGCATGGTGACCAGCCAGCCCGGCTCGATCATCTTCCACCAGTAGAAAGTCAGCTCGATATGAATGCGTCTAGCCAGCCAAGAGGCAGCCCAGCTCGATCATCTCCAGCCAGCCATGAGCCAGCCACGCTCGATTATTTTCCGCCGGTGAATAGCCAGCCCAGTTCGATCCTGTCCAGCCAGCCGAAAGCTAACCCGGCTCGATCATCTCCAGCCAGCTGAGAGCCAGCCTTGCTCGATCATCTTCTGCCAGTAGAGAGCCTGCCCAGCTCGATCCCATCCAGCCAGCTAAGAGCCAGTCTGGCTCGATCATTTCCAGCCAACCATGAGCCAGCCATGCTCAATTATTTCCCGCCAGCGAAGAGGCAGTCCAGCTCGATCCCGTCCAGCCAGCTGAAAGCCAGCCCGGCTCGATCATCTCCAGCCAACCATGAGCCAGCCATACTCGATCATCTCCTGCCAGCAGAGAGCCACTAGCTCAATTCTGTCCAGGCAGCTGAGACCCAGTATAATGGCGGTGCCAGATACATTTGACTTGTAAGTGCACTTGGCCTCCTAAGTACACTAAGCTCGCACAAGTAAGTACACTTGACCTCGTAAGTATACTTGACTCGTACTTGGCTTTGTAAGTGTACTTGGCTTTGTAAGTATACTGGACTTTGTAAGTGCACTTGGCTTTGTAAGTGCACTTGGCTTTGTAAGTGCACTTGACTTTGTAAGTGCACTTACCAGCTGAGGCTCTTCATATATGTTCTGAACCTGTTCCAACCCCTTACATTCAACCGTATTTGCACTCTAAGTTTTACGTCTCGATAGCGATCATATCAAGTTTAAAGCTGTTCGCAACCAATACTTCCAAGATATTTGCACCTACAAAACATCAATGTGGATTGAATTTTTAGCAAATGCACAAGGCACCGAAATATTCACTGCCCTCCATTATACCAAACCAAGGAAATCCCAGAGACCACCACCCCTGTCTTCTCCAACACAACAGCTGTTACTTTTGAAGAAAAGGCTGCCCTTTTCCGATCTACAATGTTCCCTCCCCCACTAGTCATACCTCCCCCGACGAATGTCACCAATCGACAAACTCTGCCATGGGTCACATTTACTCCCACCGAAATCAAAGAAGCAATATTAACCTCTGCACCACGCAAAGCCCCCGGACCTGATGGACTTCCCTTTCACTGTCTCCGAAAAGCCTACTTTGCAGCCACCGAACAATTCAACAGTCTGTTTGCATTACTCGGAACCACAGGATACCACCCCACCTGCTGGCGACAAGCAACGACTGTAATTATTCCCAAACCAGGAAAACCTGATTATTCAATACCTAAGGTCTACCGACCTGTTGCTCTTCACAATTGCCTTCGGAAGATGCTTGAAAAGTTAACGGCAAACCGACTTGCATATATGGCTGAAACATACAACCTACTACACAAAGATCAAATAGGGGGACGAAGACAACGTTCTGCTATTGATGCCGCCATGGCACTTACACATGAAATTGAACGAGGACAGCATACAAAAGAATCAACAGAAGTTTGAAACAGTTCAGAACACAGCTCTTCGATGTATACTTGAAGCCTTCCGTACATCACCAACAATAGCCTTACACAACTCATCTGCTCTCTCTCCAGTAGCTGTATGACTTAATCACATGCGAAGAAAATACGGAAGACGAATACTTACATTTCCTGAAAGGCATCCAATCCGACAACGTTGCCTATCAATATTCCCTCCCTTCTATGAATCTCCAGAGTCCAACAACACAAGTGTATCCTGGATTCCTTGGGACAGTATGCAACAAAATAATCGCAAATTTGAAACACGCCTCATTGAAACATTATCTACTCTCAGTCCCTGGATTTCAAACAGCTCGGAGATCGAAAACTATTCTACCACTGTCTGCCCACCATGGATCGAATGCAGAGTCAAAACACACATTAGTCCTCTTCCAAAAGAAAAGGAAGCCAAAGCCCACGAAACCCAGTACGCAATGTTGAAAAGAGATAACTGCAATATTGTTTGTTATACGGATGGATCAATGTTGAAGGAAAACATTGGGGCAGGAACTGTTGTG
>MU122275.1:123431-155059 GCA_014904905.1 Wilcoxina mikolae CBS 423.85
TTCCGCGATGATGAATACGTTGGGCAGGGTAACAATCGGATTGCGGGTCAGGAAACTGTCAATAATGAGGAGGAGGAACATCCAAGCGAGAGTGGAAAAGATGATGAGGAGTGTGAGGAAGAATTGGCGGGGGTAGATGTAGTGGCATAGAATGAGAAAAGGAGAAAGGGAAATGGTGGAGGAGGGTAAACTCCAGGGGGAGAACCCGTATGATATGCAGGACCAGGCAGAACGAATCTGACATATTTTTCACTATTGTACGAAGTGTATTACAGATGACTATGATTTCTTGAATATTTCTTTGTAACTAGAGCAGAGGTGACAGGAGGCTGCGGAGTGGTGCTACCTAGCCAGGGGTTTTTCGTTTTTCCTTTGTTCGGTTTCATTTGTTATGCTTGTCCATGGTTATTTCTTTGTACCTCACCGGCCATAGCCTGCGGGCTGCATGCTGTATGATGAATAAATAAATAAATAAAATAGTGTGTTTTAACTCTGCTTTCGATCCATGGTGGGCAGATGGTGTTAGAAAAGGTTTCAATCTCCGAGCTGTTTGAAATCCAGGGACTGAGAGTAGATAACATTTCAATAAGGCGTGTTTCAAATTAGCGATTATTTTGTTGCATGCTGTCCCAAGGAATCCAGTGTCCACTTGTATTGTTGGACTCTGAAGATTCACAAAATGGAGGGAATGTCGATGGGTAACGTTGTCGGATTGGATGCATTTCAGGAAATGTGAGTATTCGAATTGAATATTTTCTTCGCATGTGATTAGGTCGTACAGCTACCGGAGGGAGGGCAGATTTGTTGTGTAAGGTTATTTTTGGTGATGTACGGAAGGCTCCAAGTATACATCGAAGAGCTGTGTTCTGAACTGTTTCAAACTTCTGTTGATACGTTGCTTGCCCTTTTCACCATACTTCGGCCCCAAAGTCGCAAACAGGTATAACACATGCATTGTACAGTTGGCGGACTACGCTAGGAGTTAATCCTGATTCTGTATTGGCTAGTGATTTGAGGGCTCCAAGGGCTCTTTTGCCACTTGCGGCCTTCAGCATAACATGGTATTTGAAGTTAATTTTCTGGTCAAATCAAATACCAATCCACCTTACCATGTCCGGGCTAATACCCTTAGTGCCAGGGGAGATGGTTGTGCCATTGGGTAGGGTAATCCTTTCATTGTCTGTGGTGTCGCCGTTTCGTTTATTGTGTAAATGCATCATCTCTGACTTTGAGTCGTCAAATCGTACAGCATTGTTTGCGGCCCATTTGAAAGCTGTTCGTGCAGCTGCTTCCAGGCAACGTGCATTATAGGCTTTTGATTTGCTTCGAACCACAATAGCAACATCGTCAATGTAGCTTGGAGTCCAAAAGCAGGGGTAGTCTGTTGTGAGTTGGTAAAAGAGAGGACTGAGATACAGGAGGAAAAGAATTGGTGATGCAGGTGATCCTTGAGGGATCCCTGTTCGGACAGGACTGAGGTCTTCCTTTCTTCCATCAAATGCCAGTACTGTTGTGCGGTTGGATAAGATGTGTTCTACCCACAATTGAATTGGTATTGGATAGCCCATTTGTCGTAGGGTTTGGAGGAGGCGATCTTTGGATACATTGTCAAATGCACCGCTTACATCTATAAAGAGGGCAGTGGTAATTTCTTTTGCTAGCTTTTCTTGTTCAATTTCATGTGTAAGTGCCATGGCAACATCAATAGCAGAACGTTGTCTTCGTCCCCCTATTTGATCTTTGTGTAGTAGGTTGTATTCTTCAGCCATATATGCAAGGCGGTTTGCCATCAACTTTTCAAGGATCTTCCCAAGGCAATTGAGAAGAGCAACAGGTCGGTAGGCCTTTGGTATTGAATAATCAGGTTTTCCAGGTTTGGGGATAATCACAGTCGTTGCTTGTTGCCAGCAGGTGGGGTGGTATCCTGTGGTTCCGAGTAACGCAAACAGACTGTTGAATTGTTCGGTGGCTGCTAAGTAAGCATTTCGAAGACAGTGAAAGGGAAGTCCATCAGGTCCGAGGGCTTTGCGTGGTGCCGAGGTAAAAATTGCTTGTTTGATTTCGGTAGGGGTAAATGTAACCCATGGCAGGGTTTGTCGATTGCGGACATCAGTCGGAGGAGGTGCTACTGATGGTGGAGGGAACATTGTAGATCGGAAAAGGGCAGCCTTTTCTTCCAAAGTAACAGCTGTTATGTTAGAGAATGACAGGGGTGGTGTTCTCTGGGTTCTCCTTGGTTTGGTATAACGGAGGGCAGTGAATATTTCGGTGCCTTGTGCATTTGCTAAACATTCAATTCACATTGATGTTTTGGAGGTGCGAATATCTCGGAAGTATTGGTTGCGAACAGCTTTGAACTTGATATGGTCGCTATCAAGGCGAGTCTTCTTCTACTGCTTCTGGGCTCGGTTCATACTTGTTCGGGAGATTCTGAGTTGGATTGTGAATCAAGTGTGATTTAAGTAATCAATTGACTGCCCTGGTAAATCAAGGCTGTGAATGGGAATCAAGACTGCGACTGTATACTGGTGTGAGGTGTTTGAAAATAAATGCTCCGCCTGTAAGTGTGTATGGACGTAAATGCTGTGTCTGGAAGTGCGTCCAGACGGAAACACTGCGCAAACGCTGTATCTGTAGTACCAGGGTAGTGGCAGAGTACGAAGAGGCTCAAGAGGTTTCGATTGAAGCGTCTGAAGCATTCTAGGCATATGTACGGTCTGGGTGTGGCATGATTTTGTTTCCGATGGAGAGAGCATGGGACCTCGCCTACAATATAGTCTTCCTTGATCCAGTAACCACTCGCCACTTTGCCCAATTCCAGCTTATGTGCCCGTACCGCAGGAGCAGGTGTTCATCTTTTCAGGAGTGGTGAACTGCCTTCCACTCATATATGGGGTAAATGGTTGACAAAATCCGTGACCAAATAAACAATTAGAGGTGGAACAATCCCTGTACATTCGGGGATGAAGTCGATCGCTCTTATCGGCAGACAACAAGCTTGGGAAAGGTTAAACGCAGTGGCCAGCATTTCTCTTGGTACAGTAGCAATGATCTCAGGGCAAAGATTGAGCTGCCAAGCTGCTGGTAGTACAAGCCAGGTGACTTCCTGACCGTTAAACCACTCAATTGGAATGTGATAATCGATGAGGATGATGATGATGAGAACTGAGCAGATCCCAGAGTGCTGAGTGATAGAAGGAGCTGTCCTAGCAATAGCACTAACAATGACGATGGCAATGGTTAGGAGGACATGCAGGGTGATAAGTAAGGAACCAGGTAAGGGAAGGGAAAGAAGGATGGAAAGGGGAAAGGGAAGGCGACAGAGGATGTGAAGGGGAAGGGGAAGGCAAGGGAGGAAGGCAAGGGAAAGGAGAAGGCAAGGGAGGAAGGAAAGGGGAAGGGGAAGGGGAACCAGAAAGGGAAAGATATTGTTAAACAAATTCCAAGGGGAGAAAGCTCACAGAGAAGTGGAAAGACTATAGGCAGCAAGGGGAATAGGCAGCCTAAGAGATCCATCAGAGATGATATCTCTCATGCCGTTGCTTTGTAGTTGTAGAAGGAAATGTATGAGGCAGACTTGGACATGGAAGGCTAACTAGAGCGATGTAATGGTGGTGCCAGATGTACTTGGCCCTCCCAAGCGTACTTGGCTGCTGAGGCCAGGTAAGCGTCCTTCATATATGACCACCTCGCGAAGTGCTGTTGGGACGCTAGCGATTATCTTACCTACATACCGTACAATTGATCAATATTGCTTATTCCCGTTTCCAACCGGATCTAGAAGTATACATTCATACGAGACCGTACACGGACGTAAATTCTAACACTATAATTGCTTTTCAGACACCGGATACGTTTCGCTCACGGGATTTTACGATTTCTTTACTTTTTCGACAAGTCAGACCTACACCAAGAACTATCGTTCGGGATGATTCCAAGACGATTTAGATATCAATCAGTCCCGAAAGATGATTCAAATGCTATGATAGGTACCTCTGAGAACATGACATATCTCCATTCACGATCTATACCAAGTATCATCACTAGATAAATGGATCAGTATAAGTGTACCTGTCAATCAAGTCAATTAACTACTGCAGAGACCATTCCGAGGCGATTCGGAGGTCATTGATTATGAGTCGCATCACTGGCCGTGATCGTTATACATTCTCACACATACTCTCACGACCTATAAGTGTCGAAGCTTGATAAGTACCCCTCAATTAAGTTAATTGACCATAGCAGCAACGAATCAGAGATGAATTGGAGGTCAATTTACCCCGATAAATGCGCCACTGGCCTTTATGGCCAATGCTGAGAAGGCCTCGAAATGCGTATAACGAGATCTATCGCATACGGGCGGATGATCGAGACAAATCGAACCTTCATCAAGGCCACTCTCACATATTGATTAATTGGTTCTACAGTACCTCTCTTCCAATGCGTCACTGCTCAGAACCCATACACTTTATCATTGCTAGGGTGATTATTCAAGATAAGTATTCCATCTATTGCAGTTGATTGACATGAGCAGAGTCAATTCCGAGACAATTTGGAGATCAATCGATCCTGATACACTCGTGATCGGCCTGATGGCCATACTATTAAGAAGTCTTTGAAATACGTTTGATGAGCGCAATCGCATGCGAACTATCCAGACGAGTCAGATACTATCGACGGCAGTCAATCGAGCATGAAGTATAGGTGAATATATTATTGACGACACCCCTGAATATATTAATTGTCGGAAAATCAAGCACAACGCGAGGTCGATAAGGCTACGATTGCACGGAGCATAAATGAGCACATTCGTCAAGCGAAATGTACCTGCGGAGAATCAGCATTTCACCAGCAGATTTACACATGGTCGAGACCTACAGAGCCAACATGGCCCAATGCTGTAAGAATTACCTCTTTTACGGAAGATCGAAGTGTGAGATTGCCAAGCAATCGATCGATGCTATCAACAGCAATTATGATTGCGATTATCCTTCTACAAGACTCAATTGAGTTATCTACGTTACGATGAGCTGCGATGGCAGGAGTCATGTCGAAGTCAATGACTACGTTACGGATACTGTTAGGAGTTTTCAGTTACAGGTATGGAAGTTATGTGAAGTTGCAAATAGCCTTACGGGATTATGCGATTACCTACAACTGGAACGAGTCACAGAAACATTCAGAAGCTACAAAGTCTAAGATAGTGGAGCAGCGATCGCGGATCGTGCTACAACTCTGAATGGGAAGTATAAATCCCACAGGTTATAAAGTGCCTAGCAGGTACAATTCGAGATTACTATTATCAATTGTCATGATTGGTACCTGATAGGACGACCGAATTGGATTGTTGTGAGGAGAGGAAGTCATCAGTGCCAACTCTATTCAATTTTGTCGAACACATCAACGAAACCGTATCACCAAACAAGCGAATACAGATATGTGCCCATATGATGGCATACAATGCGGATTCCTAGGAATAAGATGGTAATTATTTGGTTTAATTGTAGTCGGAATTCTGAGGATCCATGGGACTACTAGAGGATGGATTATCTGGGTACTATTAGGAGACCAGCGGATCCCGTATGTATATACAGTTTTAGGTTCAATTGATACTTGTCGTATCCCCAAGTGGGAATAGACGTTATTTGGTTGTCAGATAGTCCCAATCGGGTGAGGCCAGAACATTATTTGGTTGTCAGACTCTCCCAATTGGGTGTGTCAAGTACGTGATTCACTGAGTGAGCTTATTTCTTACAAATGGTGGCAGCCGCAGTGGATACACTGTGTGAGCTGGAGATTGAGTTTGGGCTACCTGGGTTTCAGTCCAGGAATCCTGATGTCGATTGGCAACACAGTCGACTATTGGCTCTGTGAACCTCAGGGAGAGCGAACATGGTGGCAATGGACCGGGCAGACCAATCAGAATGCATCGGAAATGTACTATAATGTACGGCTAGGGAGGAGACATGTTCTGAAGGTGGCTGTACTCTGGATATTCAAATACTTAGAACTACTACCTTCGATGATCTATTGGCCAGGGGGAGGTCGTTGATGGACATTCTTCCTAAGAGTGGGAGTTCATACAGGGCTGTTGGGAGCGACAATAGAAAGCATCACCAACAGTGAGATAGGTACCAGGCACTGGATAGGCGAGCAGAGAGCAGCGGTGGTAATTGCTGCAGAAGAGTTACCAACAATGCAAGGTGTGAATGACTGCTACTGGCTCATCGAGGCAAGAAGGGAGTTCACCGGCTGCGGTGCCTCAATTCCATCGTGGATGGCTGTTAGTCCTGTGGCTCCTGGTTTCCGCAACATCTACCGCTCCATCTTGTGTACATACAATTGGCTAACACATATATGGAGCAGTTACCGAGTCATACAAATCCGTGCGGACGTTAGAGACGATATCTCCCTGCAGAAATGACGAAAAGGTACTCGAAACACCAAATGCATTGATAATGCTGCAGAGACTTTACAAGTAACATACGGTTACTGCAACGAATTGAATCCAAATCGATAAAAAGACGATCAAAATTATGGTCGACAAAATGACGATACCATGTCAAACGACGATTTATTCACAAACAAACGGGCTGGAGACTGCAACAGTCACCATGGCGCAATGAGGCATTCTTTTGGTGGTTGTGATCGTACGACTCTAATGCTCTGCAACGATTTGTGGGCAGAAGTACTGTCATATGGATTCCAGAAATAGCGTGGAATAAGATCGCGTGCTCAAGAGCGAGATCCTATACAACTGGAATAAAACAGATTGGGACATATTCTCCAAAACTCTCAATACACTTTCCCATACCTCACGAATGGTCTGCCAATGCCTACACGAACAGCCAACAGAATCAAACCTTGATAAATCTGCCGAACTGCTACGAGATATGATTCTTGATGCAGTAAAGCCATCTACCCCTGTCCTCCAACTTACAACACATTTGAAGCACTGGTGGACACCCCAACTCAGAATCTCCAGAACAAATATGAACCGAGCTCAGAAGCAATGGAAGAAAACTCGCCTTGATAGCGACCATATCAAGTTCAAAGCTGTTCGGAACCAATACTTCTGGGATAGTCGCACCTCCAAAACATCAATGTGGATTGACTTTTTAGCAAATACACAAGGCACTGAAATATTTACTGCCCTCCGTTATACCAAACCAAGGAAAACCAAGAGAACACCACCCCTGTCATTCTCCAACACAACGGCGGTTACTTTTGAAGAAAAGGCCGCCCTTTTCCGATCTACAATGTTCTCTCCCCCACCAGTCGCACCTCCCCCAACTGATATCACCAATGACAATCTCTGCCATGGGTCACATTTACTCCGACCGAAATCAAAGAAGCAATTTTTACCTCTGCACCACGCAAAGCCCCCGGACCTGATGGACTTCTCTATCACTGTCTCCGAAATGCCTGCTTAGCAGCCACCGAACAATTCAACAGTCAGTTTTCATCACTTGGAACCACAGGATAACATCCCACCTGCTGGCGACAAGTACCGACTGTGATTATTCCCAATCCAGGAAAACCTGATTATTCAATACCTAAGGCCTACTGACCTGTTGCTCTTCTCAATTGCCTTTGGAAGATCCCTGAAAAGTACATAGCAAACCGACTTGCATATATGACTGAAAAATACAACCTACAACACAAAGATCAAATAGGGGGATGAAGACAACGTTCTGCTATTGATGCCGCCATGGCACTTACACATGAAATTGAACAAGGAAAGCATGCAAAAGAAATCACCACTGCCCTCTTTATGTGTTACACCTCACAAGCTGTACATCACCAAAGGCCATCGGAGCGGGGTCACCTACGATCACTCGACGATAGCCGCATCAGGATAGTACAAGTGCCATCCCTGGACGTCAGCGAAATTACACAGAATATCACTCACACCCAACAAAATCAGATGAGCTGTCATGCAGTCAACCATACCACTGATAAGAAGTTAGAAGTGGATATTGGGATGATGCCTCGCCTGCTCATGCCATCGATAGTGCGAAGACAGCTGAGAGGCTGCAGATACGAAAGCACCTGCATTTGCAGCATAGCAAACGAAGCCTCTATGTCCCTCACAAGCGAAAGGATATCATTTGCCTGGAAGCAAAGAGATCGAAAGGATACGATAGGTCCGGACCACAGAAGTCCGAAGGACTGATGTCAGTAGGGGTTCTATTCGTCTGAGTTAGGGATCTGAGCGGAAAGATACGGAAGGTTCGAAAGAGCACTGGGAGACAGGAAGGGCATTGGAGCGAAGCAAAAGGTTAGGTAGAGGAGCTCATGAGAAAAGTGTAGATAGAAGTAATTGTTAGAGCGAGAGGACAGAGGTATAAAGACCTCTAGAATCTTCAAGGGTAGAAGGGCAAGCTTCTTGACGAGGAGAACAAGCCTTAATAATATACACATTGGAAAGCCAAACATCTTTGTCTTAAATCTTATCTATTAGTGACTTTCACATCCTGAGCAGATCTTCATAACTTCCATCGCAAGCAAGTCCTGAAAGCAGTCAGGATACTACTTGTACAGGTTAATCTGAAGTGACGCTCCCGGTGTTACATTATATTGTTAGCAAAGAAACACTTCTGTTGAAGCTATCTTTGTACCCTCCAAGCGATCAAAGGCTCTTGATGCATATGCGCTTGTATATTCCCGATATTGGCTGCCACATCTTGCAGGGAGAGTGCTGATATCACGAACCAGATTTCGATCTCATTACCAGCTGGGAGAAGACCTCTCTCCCTAAGGGAAGCTATCACTGTGAGCTGGTGCGTGAAGAAGACTACATCCAGTTAACATTGGCAGTTACTATTCATTGATCGAAAACCGAAGCACTATACCGCGTACACCTCCGAAAGCAGCAATCCCTCACATACCTTAAAATAGTCATCTTGCTAGCCCTGATTGGAACCATTGTCCTCCCAGATTTGTGAATGCCCCATTCACCAGACTACGAGCCTTCGTTACAGTTACAACAGGAGGCTGGTGCTAGGTTCCTTATTGATTGGGATCTCGATTTAGTCCCCTTCTTCAGAACTTGGAGCTTCTACAGCAGGATCTTTCAAGGACAAATCTGGATCATACTCTAAAGCAATGACAGACGCTGGGTCTGATACCATGATGGGAGAGGCAGTGATGTTGGTACGGAGGGATAGTGCGTTGGTAGTGGCAGATAAGGGCAAGGAAGTAGTTCACTATGAGCCTATTGTGCGCAATGATATTCCTGAATGGGTAGTCTCTTTGATAAACAGCATCGAAGCAGAGTTGAATCGAATGGATGCTTTGATTATCCAGACTCAAGGAAGCAACATCAAGATCAGGGAGGCACTACCTGAGTTGGTCAGAGCATACGAAGCCCTAGTGTTTAGGCAGAACGAAATCTATGATGCTGTGGCTTCTGGATTCGATAATCTACAAAGTACACAACTAGAACATTACTCAGACATCGTTGCCCAGTCCCAGGTATTTGTGGCCAATGTTAGCGCTGTAATTGCCATTGCAAAGGTACAGTCTTCTGAAGCTTATGAGGAACTACGTATGGCCCTTGGGAAACAGATACATGCCTCATTGGTAGTGTGGACCTCTATCTCTGGCATATTGGAAAAGAGTGAAAGAGCCCAGGAGAGGCTCGCTCTCCAAGTACATACACAGTCAGAAGAACATACCAGTGTCAAGCGGAAGGCAAACGAAGAGGCCAAGAGGGTTACAGAACTCAAGAAAAAGGCTGACGTTAAGAAGAAGCAAAGAAAAAGCGATATAAGGAAGACTAGAAAGGACATGGAAAAGAAATTTCGGGAGTTTACAAAGACCCTTATGATCAGGCTATCAGACGAAACCACCAAGAAATCTATCAAGTCCCTAGCAAGATCGGTCCTTGGTCATCAAGAAGGAGATATCAAACCAAGTGATGAAGGATTTCGCCTTCGTTACTGTATAGGTACCAAAGGAAAAGGTTACTGGGTTAAAGAAGCCATTACTCCAGACCCTGAGGGAGCCCCACCACTACAAGGAGGTTCTGATTCGGAATCCGGCCTCTCTGGCTCTGAAGATGAAGAAGGAGGCGGAGATGGTAGAGGTGGTACAGGTGGAGGAAGTGGTGGAGGAGGAGACGGAGGTGGAGGTGAAGGCGGAGGAGTATGTAGCGGAGGTGGAGGAGGAGGAGGGGGGGGCAGAAACGGAGGAAGCAATGCAGGAAGCTTACATCGAAGTCAAATACCCCTACCTCCTTCTGGCAGTACACACTATAGTACGCCACCCCCCAATCCTCGCCTACCAGCCAGATCCTCCAAGAAAGGCAAAATGAAAATGCCTCCAGTCTTCAAAGGGGATAAGAAGGATCTCAAGGAAATATATCGAAGATGGATTCGATCAGTGGAACGTTATCTACAGTACTTCCACGATGAATTCCACGATGATATAGACAAGATCATATGGGTTGGAGGCCTCTTGGAAGACAAGGCTCTAGCCTGGTATGATAACTGCGAAGAAGACATAAAGATTTTCTTCCAGGTTGATAACTGGAAATCTTTCACCAGTACGATGGAAGAAAGATTTGTCGATAAGCAAGAGGAACAGAAGTCCCTGCGAAAGATGAATGACCTGATGTACACTGGAGATATTGAGGACTACCTGACGAAGATGGAAACTCTCAACTTTCGAGTATGTCTCAGCGGAACCTCTTACATCCATTCCCTTAAGCAAGGAATGAATGAGGAAATATTGGATTGAATGTCAACTGCAGAGGTACCACCCAAAGATGACACAGCCTTCATCGTGTTAATGAGGCGAGTGGGTGTATCATATGAAGATCGGTTGGCAGAGAAGAATAGGTCTCATCAGAATCGAGACAACGCCCAAGGCAAGAAGGGAATCAAATAAAAAAGAGATAACAATCAGGGGCAAGACAAGAACCAAGAAAAGAAACCAGAGAAGGACAAAGGTTCTGACCCCAAAAAACCTTGAACAGAGAAGAAGGGACTGAAGCCTATTCACTCTGATAAGGCTGAAGCCCTTAAGGGCATTCCTGAAAGTTTGCTGGAAGCAAGAGCCAAACGCAACGAATACAAGCGTTGTGGATCCTCTGAACATGATCGATGGTTCTTCTGCAAAAATCCCCTCAAGGCTTCGTCTAGCAAAAAGAACAAGAAGCCCAAGGACAAGGAGGAAGCTCCGAAGCAGGAGACTACAGCCTTCAGTTCGGAGGTCAGGCCAAGGAACGTGGCTGACAGGATCACAGCATCTGCAACTCACGCACCCTCAAAGAGGTTGTATGAGGTAGATTCTGATGGTATGGAAATTGACGATTGAGAGATGCTGGGTTTCTTATGTCTTTTTTTAGGTTTAGGATTGCGATCTTTCCTTTCGGGTATAGACACCCACAGACTGTTATAGCTTGAGTTTAGTTATAATAAGAAACGATTTCTTTCCATATAAAAAGGGTGCCTGAGGATGAGTTCAGTACTCGAAATATGCTGGTCATATAGCACCCAAGTGCAAACATATGACTACCACATTATCAAAACAATCATAAAGACACCTCTACGCTTATAAAACACCACTAGAACCACAACCCGTTGCGGCTGGAACTGTGTCAAAAGGCAGTTCATCATGGTTTCTACACGAAAAGACAGAAAGCGTAAGGCTTCAGCCGAAGCACCTCAACCTCAACTCAAGAAAGCGAAACAGTTACCCCCAGAACCAAAGACTGGTTCAAGACTCACAGTACGCATGTTTACATCATTCAAGGACAAAAAGAATGTCCTGCTTAGGGTTCTTTTGGATACAGGGTGTGATACACCTATGATGTCAAAACAGTAGGCTGAGGCTAATGGTGTTCCATTGGTTACTCGAACAGAACCAAAGTCAGTTGAGAATTTCAATGGCGAGATTGTAGAAGGAGCTGGATGGCAGTATACCTTCCCAGTTACTCTTCGGTATGAAAACCATTATACCAAAGAAACCGTCGAAATCGGACCTATGGAATCAGCAACTGATATTATTTTAGCTTACTGGTGGATCGTCAAGCATGGAGCACTTAGATGAATCACTGAAGAAGGTGATAAGCTCCAATTCACATCGAAGCATTGCCATCACCATTGTACGAAGGTAGTAGTAAGCTCCTTCTCAATTGAATATGACGATAGCATCCTCAAGTTTGGTACTGATTCACGATGGATCGGAGTAATTGGATCTATACATATCAATGCGGCAGGTGAAATGGAGATTGATTGGGTTGAACGAATTCCATAGAAGTATCGAGACTTTCAGTAAGTATATAATGGAGAAACTGCCAACGCTCTACCACCACATCGATCATTTGACCATGCAATAGACTTAAATGATGGGAAGCAGCCTCCATGGGGTCCCATCTATGCTCTCCCTGAGAAAGAAATTTCAGTCCTTAAAGAATATCTAAAGGAAATGCTCGATTCTGGTAAGAATCGTCCAAGCAAGTCACCTGCTGGAGTACCAATACTCTTCGTCCCAAAGCCTCATGGAAGGGGTTTAAGGTTGTGTGTGGATTACAGAGGACCGAACCGCGTCACAATTATGAATCGGTATACTTTGCCACTTATGAACGAACTTAGGGACAGAGTTACTGGCTCAAAACATTTTACAAAGATTGACCTAAAGGCTGGTTACAATCTCATTCGAATAAAGCCTGGTGACGAATGGAAAACAGCATTTCGTACGAGATATGGACACTATGAATATTTGGTTATGCCCTTTGGATTGGCAAATGCGCCAGCCTCATTCCAAGATATGATGAATCAGATCCTGAGAGACCTAATCGATCATGGAGTTGTGGAATATATAGATGATATCCTCATCTATACCAAAGACAAATTTATTTATTTATTTATTTCTTCATCATACAGCATGCAGCCCGCAGGCTATGGCCGGTGAAGTACAAACAAATAACCAAGAACAAGCATAACAAATGAAACCGAACAAAGGAAAAACGAAAAATCCCTGGCTATGTAGCACCACTTCACAGTTTCCTGTCACCCCTGCTCTAGTTACAAAGAAATATTCAAAAGAATTATAGTGGTCTGTAACACACTTAGTACAATAGTGAGAAATTTGTCAGTTTCGTTCGATCTGGTCCTGCATATCATGCGGAAACTCCCCCTGGAGTTTACCCTCCTCTACTCTTTCCCTTACTCCTTCGTTCATACTATCCCCCCACACCTTCCCCCTCCAATTCTTCCTCCTGCCCCTCATCATCTTCTCCACCCTCGCTCTGATGTTCTTCCACATCATCGTTGACAGTTCCCTGACCCACAATCAGATTGTTACCCTGCACAAGGTATTCCTTATCATGGAATTGACCCAAGTACCACCTTCGTGTTGCTATATGTGTATCATTCCGAAAATATTTCAAAGGTTTCATTGCTTTGTCGGTATATAGAATATGCTTCCAGAGATATCGAGGGTGAACCACTCCAATTTCTTTCCGCATTTTTTGTCTTTCGCGTTGATATAAGGGGCATTTCAAAAGAAGATGTTCTGGTGACTGGGGACCTCCATAGCGACATGGACTGTGTGGGGAGTCAACAGAGTTTGTTGGTATTTTGTATAGGTAACTGTGAAAGTAACCATCGCCTGTTCGTAATTGTGTGACAGTTGATGTAAACTGGCGGTTACCACTGGTGAAGATCTGGTCTGGTTTGGTACAGAAAGTTCCAACATAGTTCTTTCCCTTTGCTGGGTGTCGCATCCACCAATCACCCCATTGCTGCATTTTGGCTGCTTGGGTTACCCTCTTGAGGTAGGATAAGGAGGTATGATAGTAGGTAGGTGGTTTTTCGAGAGTGGCCTGTTTTGCCAACTTGTCGGCAAGTTCGTTTCCAGGAACAACTGTATGGCCAGGAACCCATTGTACCATAATCGTAGTCTTCAGTGCATGGAGGTTATTGGAGATATTGGAGAGTGCCAGGGAAGTGGACTGTCCAGGGCCGGGTTTGAATGTATTGAGACATTGTATGGCAGCTTGATTGACTGTGAAGATCCATATGTGTCTTTTGGTGAGGTTATTACGTTGACATATCTGAGAGCATGTTTGTGCAGCTTTAAGAATTCCAAGTAATTTGACATTGTAAACTTCTTGTTGATGGCCCATTGGGTAGGTTGCTTCCATGACTTCTTCCCCTGTCATTTCCACAACGGTTCCTGCCCCAATGTTTTCCTTCAACATTGATCCATCCGTATAACAAACAATATTGCGATCATTTTCTTTCAACATTTCATACTGAGTTTCGTGGGCTTTGGCTTCCTTTTCTTTTGGAAGGGGACCAATGTGTGTTTTGACTCTGCTTTCGATCCATGGTGGGCAGGGGATGATAGAATAGGATTCGATCTCCGAGTTGTTTGAGATCCATGGACTGAGGGTAGATAACGTTTCGATGAGTCGTGTTTCAAATGTGCGATCATTTTGTAGCATGCTGTCCCAAGGAATCCAGGGTCCACTTGTATTGTTGGACTCTGGAGATTCATAAACTGAAGGGAATGTCGATGGGCAACGTTGTCGGATTGGGTACATTTCAGGAAATGTTAGTATTCGAATTGCATATTTGCTTCGCATGTGATTAAGTCGTACAGAATCCGGGGGGAGGGCAGCTTCGTTGTGCAAGGATATTGTTGGTGATGTACGGAAGGCTCCAAGTATACAACGAAGAGCTGTATTCTGAACTGTTTCAAACTTCTGTTGATACGTTGCTTGCACTGTCCACCATACTTCGGCTCCAAAGTCGCAAACAGGAATAACACATGCATTGTATAGTTGGCGGACTGCGCTAGGAGTGAATCCTAATTCTGTATTGGCTAGTAATTTGAGGGCTCCAAGGGCTCTTTTGCCACTTGTGGCCTTCAGCATAATATGGTGTTTGAAGTTGATTTCCCTGTCAAACCAAATACCAATCCAACTTACCACGTCTGGGCTGATGTCCTTAGTGCCAGGGGAAATGGTTGTGCCATTGGGTAGGGTAATCCTTTCATCGTCTGTGGTATCGCTGTTTCGTTTATTGTGGAAGTGCATCATCTCTGACTTTGAGTCGTCAAATCGTACAGCATTGTTTGCGGCCCATTTGAAAGCTGTTCGTGCAGCTGCATCCAGGCAACATGCATTATAGGCTTTTGATTTACTTCAAACAACAATGGCAACATCGTCAATGTAGCTTGGAGTCCAGAAGCAGGGGTATTGGGTTGTGAGTTCGTATAAGAGAGGACTGAGATACAGGAGGAAAAGAATTGGTAATGCGGGTGATCCTTGGGGGATTCCTGTTCGGACAGGACTGAGGTCTTCCTTTCTTCCATCAAATGCCAGTGCTGTTGTGCGGTTGGATAAGAAGTATTCTACCCACATTGGAATGGGGATTGGGTAGCCCAGTTGTCGTAGGGTTTGGAGCAGGTGATCTTTGGATACAATGTCAAATGCGCCGCATACATCCATAAAGAGGGCAGTGGTGATTTCTTTTGCATGCTTTCCTTGTTCAATTACATGTGTAAGTGCCATGGCGGCATCAATAGCAGAACGTTGTCTTCATCCTCCTATTTGATCTTTGTATAGTAGGTTGTATTTTTCAGCCATATATGCAAGTCGGTTTGCCATCAACATTTCAAGGATCTTCCCAAGGCAATTGAGGAGAGAAACAGGTCGGTAGGCCTTAGGTATTGAATAATCAGGTTCTCCTGGTTTGGGAATAATTACAGTCGTTGCATGTTGCCAGCAGGTGAGGTGGTATCCTGTGGTTCTGAGTGATGAAAACAGACTGTTGAATTGTTCGGTGGCTGCTAAGTAGGCATTTCAGAGACAGTGAAAGGGAAGTCCATCAGATCCGAGGGCTTTGCGTGGTGCAAAGGTAAAAATTACTTCTTTGATTTCGGTGGGAGTAAATGTGACCCATGGCAGAGTTTGTCGATTGGTGATATCAGTTGGGAGAGGTGCGACTGGTGGGGGAGGAAACATTGTAGATCGGAAAAGGGTAGCCTTTTCTTCAAAAGTAATGGCTGTTGTATTGGAGAATGACAGGGGTGGTGTTCTCTGGGTTTTCCTTGGTTTGATATAACGGAGGGCAGTGAATATTTCGGTGCCTTGTGCATTTGCTAAAAATTAAATCCACATTGATGTTTTCGAGGTGCGAATATCTTGGAAGTATTAGTTGCGAACAGCTTTGAACTTGATATGATCCCTATCGAGGTGAGCTTTCTTCCACTGCTTCTAGGCTCAGTTCATATTTGTTCGGGAGATTCTGAGTTGTGGTGTCCACCAGCATTTTGAATTCGTTGTAAGTTGGAGGACAGGGGTAGATGCCTTTACTGCATCGAGAATCATGTCTCGTAGTAGTTCAGCAGATTTATCGAGGTTTAATTCGGTCGGCTGTTCGTGTAGGTATTGCCAGACCATTCGTGAGGCTTAGGAAAGTGTATTGAGAGTTTTAGAAAATATATCCCAATCTGTTTTGTTCCAGTTGTATCGTATCGTGTTGGAGTCTGTGGTAACTAGTTCAGATTCTGCCACAATATCGAATCGAATTGTTGCATGGTCTGAACCAGTTGAAGCATTGTCATCCACTGCCCAGTTTATAACTGAGTCATGGATAGCCTGTGATGTAAAGGCAAGGTCGATAACAGAGGTTCCCTTACCAGTTCAGTAATAGTATGTTGGGGTGTCCGGTTCATTGAGGAGGGAAAAGTTGTTCCTTCCCATGATCTGAACAATTTCGTCTGCGCATTTGGGTGTTTTGATTTGTGAATTCCACCATGAATGATGGGCATTCATATCACTGGCAATAATATATTGTTCAGGCAATGGGATATTGGTGAAGCTTCTTGGAATGGTGTCGAGGTTGGAGGATCCTTCATGTTCATTATAAATATTTAAGACTGTGATCGGTGAAATTGAGGGAGTTGATATTTCAAGTAGTTGAATATCTGGATCCTGGCTGATGTCGGTTCGTGGGGAGCATTTGATATAGGGAGTGGTTTTGGCCACATAGGCAGGGACTGGATGGTCTTTCATAAACTTGGTAAGTGCTTCGGCACGGAGGGTGGTGATTGTTGGGCATTTGAAATCGTTTGCCCGATGATTTCCCTTGCAGTTGGAATATTTGAGAATATCATGGTCGTATTGTTTCCCTTTGCTGGGACATGATCCACATCAGTGGGAAGTGGTAGTGTGAGGTTCGGCACATATATTACATATGGCAGGTTGTTTGCATCGAAGGTAGGAATGGCCAAATTGTTGACAATTTGTACATTGATCGGTTGGTCGGGATACCACATATCGTTCAGCCTTGTGTGTTTTTCCGTCTACTTGAACTCCGTCGTCTTGTATAAGCTTTGCTTCGTGTTCACTACGTACTGCAATAACCATCGTGGTTGCTCTTTTATGAGGTAGTTTCTCTGGCTTAGTCAGAGATCATGGTAGGGTTGTGAGCTTGATATGATTGTTGTTCATCTCAAGATCTTCTTTCAACAATTGCAGTCCCATTTCACACTCGGGAAACATATTAATGTCAATGGAATGAACCATCATTCAGATCCAGATTTCTTTTTTTTGGAGAATCTTGGCATTTGTATCAACTGAGCGAACTGTTTCCTCAATAGCAGCTTTGTGAGCTAGTACTAATTCAATAGGGCATGCATCAGCAGTAAGGAGGACCAGATTGTGTTTGTGGTTTGCGGAATCATGGCCGATATTGGCCAAGAGGTCAGCCTGACACCTGCGGAGGGTGGCGTTGATTTCAAGTTTCAGTTGGGTATGGTCGGCAATCACTGGTTGATCACTGTATCGGTCAATTACCAGTATACGTTGTGTTTTGGTGAGGAGGCGGGGAATGAGGGTACATCCATTCTTGTCTTTCGGGGGGTCTGTCTTTGCGCATGCTGATGCAATTGCTGACCATAATGTGGGCTTTGGGGAAGTCTCTTCTGGAACTGCTGGTGGTAGTAGGTCTGGGGGTGCTGGTGGTGCATCTTTCTGTGTGACTTGAATTTGTACAAGATATTCAACTCGTTGTCCAAGGGTGGCGATGGTGATGAGGGCAATTTCATGTTTGGTTTACATTGAGGCCAAGCGAGTTGCCAATTTTCGGTTTTGGGTGGTATGGTGTTTGTTGATTTTAAGAATATCCTTGTGAAGTGGTTCAAGCATAGCTTTTAATACCTTATGGATTCGGTCTTCGTCTTCGTCACTTGGATCCAATAGGTTGCAAACTTGGTTTTGATAGTCTTCATCTTTGGAATTATCATCATCGTCAGAGCTTTGGTCATCAATCTCATCATCCTCTGGGGCATCTCCAAGATTCAGATCTGCATTTCCATAGTTTCCGATATTGAAGTTGTCCGGGTTGATTGGTTGTTGAGGTGGGGAAGATGGTTGGGGTGGTTCAGAGGTTGCTCTGTTATGAGCTGAACCGATAGTCCTACGAGTGCTGGAGTGTGCACGAGAAATATTGAGCTGTGGGTATGGTGAGGTCAACTGTAGCCTGCGTGAACTACCGTGTTTGCCCTTCTGTCCTCGTTTAGATATGTAGTCTGTATGGGCTGTATTTGATACAGCTGCGGCGTCCATTGCGGAGAGTGGGTCTTAACTTGGATTTGGGTAGAGATGCATTCCGTATATACTGGAAGCACCAGGTGGGGGTGGTGGTGGCATAGGGTCTGACATGATTGTCTTGCCAGAGCTCACTGTATTCTATATATGTTACAGTTATTTTAATTTTCTAAGTATTTTGAAATTGGTAAAATCTGGCGTGTGAGTGTTGTTATATATGACCTCGGTACCACCTGTACCCAGAGGGGGTTTGAGCTTAACCTGCTTTGTCCTAGCAAGGTGTTGGAGCCTTGTACGAGAGCCTTTGCTTCCTCACAGCAGATACAGAGACACCTGTAGTGACAAGAGAACCTCTAAGAGGCCTGCTATGTGATGGGGCTGTAAAACCACTGCAAGAAAGGAAGTGCAACTTAACTCTGGAGGATCCACCCAATGACTCTGAGGGTCAATGGCAGCAAAGTAGCCGGACGTCGTCACCTACACCCTGGTAGGTCTGCTGGGCCCCGGTGGCCAATACGTTTCAAAGAAGGGTATGTAAAAAGTGCGAAAATTTGAAAATCGAGTGTTGCCAACTCAAATCTTGTCCGATTGAGCTGATACTTCGGCAGGGTAGACCTGGAGATGTGTCGAGACTACGATATCAAGGGCGTTCCGAACGGATGAAAACTTGTAGAGAAACGATGGGATTCGAAATTCTCTTTTTGGCTTGGAATATTTTGGCCCAGACAGTCTGGGGCTTATAGGGAGGTATGGAAGGTTCGTTCTAAGGGCTTTCAGGGCCGCTGAATCGATTGCCGTTGTCCGTTTGTAAATCGGAGTTGATTTCGTTGAGATAGAAGGGGGAGTGGTGTGAAAAAGGGACTTTTCGATGAATCTTTATAACTATTGCAGATCTTGAACTATTGGTCTGAAAATGCAGGGTGGGCCTCGTTTATATGTAGACTCAATGCTGCCAAGGTATGAAGTCAATTAGAAAAGAATTGGTTGTTGAATTATCGGTGGGGGCTCTTTTGCAGGGGGGGGAAAAAGAGGGGTAAGGGGCCCAGATTTCCACCCAACAACAATAGAGGTCCTGTGAAAGAGATGCCCTGTCGTAGGGGGGGTAATCAGGGGTAAGGAATTGATTCGCAGTGTCCGTTTGTCGATAGCTGTTGTGGTTGTTGACTTATTTTCGAAAAACCTTTTTGGTGGTGTGGTTGACGCTCCTACCAAAGACAAAGTAGAGCATGTACGATTGACAAGAGAAGTCCTTCGTAGACTACAGGAAAACAACTTGGCAATAGCACCAGACAAGTGCGAATGGCACCAGAAACAAGTTGAATTCCTTGGTTATATCATATCGGGAGAAGGTGTCAGCATGGCAGAGGACAAGAATGATACTAACCTGAAATGGGAAACGCCAGACTCAGTCAAGGACGTTCAATCATTCTTAGGATTTGCCAATTTTTATCGACGCTACATTAAGGACTTTTCGAGAATCTGCAGACCATTGACAGACCTAACCAAACTAACCGGCGAACAGTTCGATTGGAAGGCAAACCCACGCTGTCAAGAGGCTTTGGATTTGTTAAAGAAGTATTTCACTGAGGCACCAATCCTTTGTTACTTTGAACCTGAACATCCTGTGGTTATTGAGACTGATACCAGTGACTTCACCATCGGTGCTGTCCTTTCCCAACTGATTGATGGACTGTTGCACCCTGTATCCTACCACTGTCGAAAGATGGATAAGGCAGAAATTAACTCTGAGATTCATGATAAGGAGATGCTAGCAATAGTATCTGCCTTTAAAGAATGGAGACGTTATCTCGAAGGTGCAGCCAATCAAATCAGTGTGTTTTCCGATTACAAGAATCTTGAGTACTTCACCACTACTAGGATATTGAATCGAAGATAAGCCCGCTGGGCACAGGAACTGGCTGGTTATGATTTTAAGATATTCTACCGACCAGGCAGTGCAAATGGGAAACCAGATGCATTATCTAGGCATTCAGAGTACCACCCTAAAAAGGGGGGAGGTAGTATCGAAGAAAACGAAAATCAACCAATACACCGCGTTTTAAGACCTGATGAGCTGGTAACATCTGAAGGGGAAACAGTACAGGTGACAGCAGTGAAGCTACGAGGCGAACAGATTATGATTTCTTCTGCTAAATTAAGGTCAAACCCAGTGGTCAAGTTCAATTCTTGGTTATTAGAGGCAGTGGTAGGCGCTGCAAATAACGATGCAGCATGGCAGGAAGAGTACGTTAGAGCAATGGAATGAAGCCCAAGCCCTGACATCTCTTTCGAACATGAAGCCCTTTATTATAAAGGCAGGCTGTGGATACCAGACGATCTACAGTTACGAAAGCAAATATTCGAAGCAGAGCATGATTCGAAGGTAGCAGGACATATGGTACAGGACAAGACAATTGAGCTGGTTCGAAGGAACTTCTTTTGGGCAGAAATGGAGAAATTCATCGAAGACTACATCCGCTCATACCCTGAATGCCAGAAGAACAAAGCAGCTCGCCACGCTCGCTATGGACTTCTACAACCTCTCGAATTAGCGTACCGTCCATGGGATTCAATCTCTATGGATTTCATCATCGACCTACCTGTATCTGATTGTTGTTCATTGGTCTGGGTTATCGTTGACAGGTTCACAAAGATGGTTCACTTCATACCACTGAAGGATGGCGAAAAGAAAGCCACAGACCTGGTCAAGATCTTCCTGAAAGAAGTATGGAAATTCCATGGTCTACCATGAAATATTGTATCAGACAGAGATTCCAGGTTTACATCTGCGTTCTGGTCTTCCTTGGTTGAAGCGCTCGATATCCAATTGAAGATGTCTTCGCCATTCCATCCACAAACTGATGGTCAAACAGAAAGAGTAAACCAAACGCTAGAGTGCTACCTGAGGAACTACTGCAACTACGAGCAGGATAACTGGTCTGAGATGTTGCCAATGGCAGAGTATGCCTACAACAACTCACTTACCACCGCGACTGGCATGTCACCCTTCTTTGCGAATTATGAGTTCGATCCTCGAACGAATTGGCCCGTTGAGGCAGAGGCAAAGAATCCGACATCAAGAAACTATGTTCATTGGATGTCAAGTGTGCATAACCTGTGTCGAAAAGGTTTAGAGAAGGCACAAGAGACAATGGGGAGATACCATGACAAGCGTGCTAAGGAATCTCCGAAGCATTCAGTTGGTGACCTAGTAATGCTAAATAGCAAGAACCTAAAGACCAGACACCCATCTAGAAAGCTAGATGCAAAGCTACATGGTCCTTTCAAGGTGCTAAAAGTACTCTCACCCACTGCATTAAAACTTGAATAGCCTAAGCGCTGGCGAATCCATAATGCTTTCCATGTCTCTCTCATTGAACCCTATCGAACAGCCACTGTTGCCATCAGACCTGCACCAGAACTCGCCACCAGCGAAGAAAGTCAATTGGGCTATGATGTACAGGGCTACAAATACGAGACAGGCTATGAGGTTGAAGAGATCATGGGCAGCCAGTATAGCAAGGAACGAAAGAAGGTGCTATATCTGGTTAAATGGAAAGGATATCCAGACGGAGCAGATTGGACTGAGGAACCTTATGAAAACTTCGATGACAAGGGGTTGTTAAAGAATTATCATAAACAGAATCCCCAGGCAGCTAAGGACAAGAGGTTACGCTAGTATCTTTTCCCCACAAAGGGTTTTTAACGGCTAGCAAGACACCTAGGATAAGGAATTGGTTTTTGGGGCACAAGGGGTCGCATTTTTACCAAGAAGGAAAGGAGGAAAGGAGAGACTTTGTGTTTTGGGCACAAGAGGTCATTTTTACCAAAGGCAACGAAGAGCAGATTAGTATGATCGTTCATAGACGAACTCTATAAGGAGGGGGGTAGTGTTATACCTCACAAGCTGTACATCACCAAAGGCCATCGGAGCGGAGTCACCTACGATAACTCGACGATAGCTGCATTGGGATAGTACAAGTGCCATCTCTGGATGTCAGCGAAACTACACAGAATATCACTGACACCCAACGAAATCAGATGAGCTGTCATGCAGTCAACCATACCACTGATAAGAAGTTAGGAGTGGTTATTGGGAAGATGCTTCGCAAGCTCATGCTATCGATAGTGCGAAGACAGCTGAGAGGCTGCAGATACGAAAGCACCTGCGTTTGCAGCATAGCAAACGTAGCCTCTATGTCCCTCACAATCGAAAGGATACCATTCGCCTGAAAGCAAAGAGATCAAAAGGATAAGATAGGTCCGGACCACAGAAGTCCGAAAGACTGATGTCAGAAGGGGTTCTATTCGTCTGAGTTACAGATCTGAGCGGAAAGATGCGGAAGTTCCAAAAGAGCGCTGGAAGAGAGGAAGGGCATTGGAGCGAAGTAAAAGGTTAGGTAGAGGAGCTCATGAGAAAAGCGTAGATAGAAGTAATTGTTAGAGCGAGAGGACAGAGGTATAAAGACCTCTAGAATCTTGGAGGGTAGAAGGGCAAGCTTCTTGACGAGGAGAACAAGCCTTAACAATATACACATTGGAAAGCCAAACATCTTTGTCTTGAATCTTATCTATTAGTGACTTTCACATCCTGAGCGAATCTTCATAACTTCCATCGCAAGCAAGTCCTGAAAGCAGTAAGGATACTACTTGAAATGGTAAATCTGAAGTGACGCACCCGGTATTACATTATGGATGTAAGCGGCACATTTGACAATGTATCCAAAGATCGCCTCCTCCAAACCCTACGACAACTGGGCTACCCAATCCCCATTCTATTGTTGGTAGAACACTTCTTATCGAACTGCACAACAGCACTGGCATTTGATGGAAGAAAGGAAGACCTCAGTCCTGTCCGAACAGGAATCCTCCAAGGATCACCCGTATCACCAATTCTCTTTCTCCTGTATCTCAGTCCTCTCTTCTACGAACTCACAACCCAATACCCATGCTTCTGGACTGCAAGCAACATTGACGATGTTGCCATTGTGGTTCGAGGTAAATCAAAAGCCTATAATGCACATTGCCTGGAAGCAGCTGCACGAACAGCTTTCAAATGGGCCGCAAACAATGCTGTACGATTTGACGACGCAGAGTCAGAGATGATGCACTTCCACAACAAACGAAACAGCGATACCACAGACGATGAAAGGATTACCCTACCCAATGGCACAACCATCTCCCCTGACACTAATGGCATCAGCCCAGATGTGGTAAGGTGGATTGGTATTTAGTTTAACAGGAAAATCAACTTCAAACACCATGTGATGCTGAAGGCTGCAAGTGGCAAAAGAGCTCTTGCAGCTCTCAAATCACTAGCCAAAACAGAATCAGGATTAACTCCTAGCGCAGTCCGCCAACTATACAATGTATGTCTTATACCTGTTTGCGACTTTGGAGCCGAAGTATGGTGGAAAGGACAAGCATCGTATCAACAGAAGTTTGAAACAGTTCAGAACACAGCTCTTCGATGTATACTTGGAGCCTTCCATACAGCACCAACAATAGCCTTACACAACAAATCTGCCCACCCTCCGGTAGCTGTACGACTTAATCACATGCGAAGAAAATATGCAATTCGAATACTCACATTTCCTGAAAAGCATCCAATCGGACAACGTTGCCCATCGACATTCCCTCCATTCTATGAATCTCCAGAGTCCAACAATACAAGTGGACCCTGGATTTCTTGGGACAACATGCAACAAAATATTCGTAAATTTGAAACACGCCTTATTGAAACATTATCTACTCTCAGTCCCTGGATTTCAAACAGCTCAGAGATCGAAACCTATTCTACCACCATCTGCCCAACATGGATCGAAAGCAGAGTCAAAACACAAATTAGTCCCCTTCCAAAAGAAAAGGAAGCCAATGCACACGAAATCCAGTACGCAATGTTGAAAAGAGATAACCGCAATATTGTTTGTTATACAGATGGATCAATGTTGAAGGAAAATATTGGGGCAGGAACTATTGTGGAAATGACAGGAGAAGAAGTCATGGAAGCGACCTACCCAATGAGCCATCAACAAGAAGTTTACGATGCCGAATTACTTGGAATTCTTAAAGCTGCACAAACATGCTCTCAGATATGCCAACATAATAACCTCACCAAAAGACACACATGGATCTTCACAGATAATCAAGCTGCCATACAAAGTCTCAATACTTTCAAACTCAGCCCTGGACAGTCCACTTCCCTGGCACTCTCCAATATCCCCAACAACCTCCATACACTGAAGACTACGATTACAGTACAATGGGTTCCTGGCCATATATATGTACCTGGAAACGAACTTGCCGACAAGTTGGCAAAACAGATCACTTTCGAAAAACCACCTACCTACTATCATACCTCTTTATCCTACCTTAAGAGGGTAACCTGAGCAGCCAAAATGCAGGAATGGGGTGAATGGTGGATGCGACACTCAGCAAAGGGTAAGAACTATGTTGGAACTTTCCGTACTACACCGGACCAGATCTTCACCAGTGGTAACCGCCAGTTTACCTCAACTGTTATACAATTACGAACAGGCCATGGTTACTTCCGCAGTTACCTATACAAAATACCAACAAACTCTGTTGACTCCCCACACTGTCCATGTCGCTATAGAGGTCCCCAGTCACCAGAACATCTTCTTTTAAGATGCCCCTTATATCAACGCGAAAGACAAAGAATGCGGAAACAAATTGGAGTGGTTCACCCTCGATATCTCTGGAAGTATCTTCTATATACCGACAAAGCACTGCAACCTTTGAAACATTTTCTGCACGACACACATGTAGCAACACGAAGGTGGTACTTGGGTCAATTCCGGAATGATGAATACCTTGGACAGTGTAACAATCGGATTGTGGGTCAGGGAACTGTCAACAATTATGTGGAGGAACATCATCGTGAGAGTGTAGAGGACGATGAGAGGCAGGAGGAAGAATCTGAAGGAGAAGGGGTGGTGGGATAGAATGAGCGCAGAAGAAAGGGGAAGGGTGGAGGAGGGTAAACTCCAGGGGGAGAGCCCGCATGATATGCAGGACCAGTCCGCACGAAACTGACAAATTTCTCACTATTGTACTAAGTGTGTTACAGACCACTATGATTGTTTTTGAATATTTCTTTGTAACTAGAGCAGGGGTGATAGGAGGCCACAGAGCGGTGCTACCTAGCCAGGGGTTTTTCGTTTTTCCTTTGTTCGGTTTCATTTGTTATACTTGTTCATGGTAATTTGTTTGTACTTCACCGGCCATAGCCTGCAGGCTGCATGCTGTATAATGAACAAATAAATAAATAAATAAAGAGCCAGGTCCTGGATTTGGAATTAAGATCCCATACCATATAGACAGATCAATGAGTGGGTATTTTCTTATTATGGACATTATTTCACCAGATAGATTATGGAAGTGCGATATCAAGAAATATCTTACTCAGGCTGGATGAGAAGAAGAAAGTTGTGCGAAAGCCAATCTTAAGTGCACGGAGGTGAGTAAAGATGATCTTATTGACCTTACAGAGGTACAGGAGAAGCTACAAAAGGTGGACTGTACAAGTACAAAGATGCACATTCCGAAACGAATAGCCACAGATGGATAATGATCGGTCAATTTACTTATATGGTGCGGCGAGGTTATATTTGGAAATTTCTCCTTGTCTCAAGAAAGTGTTATTTTAGATGACAAGCTATGAGACTAGCAATTGAGTGCATATGCGTACATATGCAAATTTAGAACGTACCTAAGAAATCACTGGAATCAAGATCCCGGCCATGAGCTAGAAATATTTACTTATTGAACCACGATGCCAATTGGAGGTATTACGATCGACATGAGAATAGATACGAGGATCAGCATCGGAATTAGAGAGTCGTTGACGGAGCTTCGACCAATTGATGGCGATATCCATATCGGAAATTCAGAACCGACCCCTATGGCAAAAGATTAACGTACCAGATGTGTTGGCATCAAGTACGGTCATGGTTATGTATACCCGAGAAGTCAACAGGTACGATGCCGAGAAATTATCATGGAAGCAAAGTCCACCGATGGGGCTATCGTCATACAGTCCAGATGGCTACTGGATCACAGATATTATACGACATGGAGCTCAATAGAATGAGAAATCTATGAGACTAAGGCAGTCAGCCTTAAGGAGATGCACCGAACGTTCCAAAGAAACCTGCTGGAGGCCCAAACCTGTCAGATGAAAAATGCCAGCGGCAAATAGATGTTCGAGGTCGAAATATGGATCATTAAGAACCACGTAATGTGCACATTATCGGAATTACACCTTCTCGGAATGTGCAGCAAAATGGACACGTACCTATATTGAATTAAGAGGATGGGAACAGAAGCTCCTGGTTAGACGTATGAAGTGGCAATGCGGACTTCCGGGAGTTTCTATTATACGTCAAAAGCTGTACATCACCAAAGGACATCGGAGCGGGGACACCAATGATCTCTAAATGATAGCCGAATCGGGATAGTATAAGCGCCATCCCTAGATGTCATCGAAAATAGACAAAATATTACTTGCACCCAACGAAATCAGATGAGGTGTCATGCAGTCAACCACACCACTGATAAGGCATTTAAAGTGGTTATTGGGACAATGTCCTGTCAGCTCATATCATCGATAATGCAAAGACAGTTGAGAGGCTGTAGATACGAAAACACCTACGATTGCAGCATAGCTGACAAAGCCTCAAATGTCCCTCACAATCGGAAGGATGCCATTCGTCTGAAAGCAAATAGATCGAAAGGATTCGATAGGTCCGGACCACTGAAGTTTGAAGGACTGATGTCAGTAGGGGTTCTATTCGTCTGAGTTGGATATCTGAGCGGAAAGATGTGGAAGGTCCGAAAGAGCGCTGGGAGACAGGAAGGGTATTAGAGCGAACCAAAGGTTAGGTAAAGGAGCTCATGAGAACAGCGTAGATAGAAGTAATTATTAGAGCGAGAGGATAGAGGTTTAAAGACCTCTAGAATCTTCGAGGGTAGAAGGGCGAGCTTCTTGACGAGGAGAACAAGCCTTATCAATATACGCATTGGAAAGCCAAACATCTTTGTCTTGAATCTTTATCTTTAGTGACTTTCACATCCTGAGCGAATCTTCATAACTTCCATTGCAAGCAAGTCCTGAAAGCAGTAAGGATACTACTTGTACTGGTAAACCTGAAGTGATGCTTCCGGTGTTACATTATATTGTTAGCAAAGAAAAACTTCTGTTGATGCTATCTTTCTACCCTCCAAGCAGTCAAAGGTCCTTGAAGCGTTTGCGCTTTTATATTCCAGATACCGGCTGCCACATCTCGCAGGGAGAGTGATGGTATTACAAGCCAGACTTCAATCTTATTACCAGCTGGGAAAAGACATCTCTCCCTAAGGGAAGCTATCACTCTGAGCTGATACGTGAGGGAGACTATATTCAGCTAGCATTGGCAGTCACCATTTATCGATCGAAAACTGAAGCATTATACTGCGCATACCTCCGAAAGCAGTAATCTCTAGCATACCTAAAGATAGTCATCTTGCTAGCCCTGATCGGAACTATTGTCCTTTCAGATCTGAGAATGCCTCGTTCATCAGACTACAAACCTTTGTTACAGTTACAACAGGAAGCTGGTACTAGGTTCCTTGTTTTATTTATTTATTTATTTATATATCATACAGTATACAGCCCACAGGATATGGCCGGTGAAGTACAAACAAATAACCATGAACAAGCATAACAAATGAAACCGAACAAAGGAAAAACGAAAAATCGCTGACTAGGTAGTACCGCTCCGCAATACATTGTACAAAAAGCGACAACCACACCAGCATAACCGATTTTCGAAAATAAGTGAACAACCTCAACAGCTATCAGCAAACGGACACTGCGAATCGATTTCTTACCCCTGATTACCCCCCCTACGATAGGGCATCGCTCTCATAGGACCTTTATCGTTGTTGGGTGGAAAGCTGGACCCTTTACCCCCCTTTTTCCCCCCCCCTGCACAAGGGACCTCACCGATTATTCAACAACCAATTCTTTTCTGATTGATTTCATACTTTGGGAGCATTGAGTCTACATATAATCGAGGCCCACGCTTCATTTTCAGACCAAAAGCTGAAGAGTTGCAATAGTTACACAAATTCATCGAAAAGTCGCTTTTTCACACATCCCCCCCTCTATCTCACCAGAATCAACTCTGATTCACAAACGGACAATGGCAATCGATTCAGCGGCCTCTAAAGCCCTTTGAACGAACCATCCACACCTCCCTACAAGCCCTAGACTGTCTGGGCCAATATTTCTAGAAGCCAAAAACATGATTTCGAATCTCATCGATATTCCACGAGTATTTATCCGTTCCATATGCCCTTGGAATCACCATTTCGATTCACATCCAGGTCTACCCTGCCGAAGTCTCAACATAATCGGACACGATTCGAGTTGGCAACGACCGATGGTACAATTTTCGCACTTTTCACCTACCCCCCTTTCCTCACCTACCCACCATTTAAACCTATTGGCAACCGGGGCCCAGCAGACCTACCAGGGTGTAGGCGACGATGTCCGGCTACTTTGCCGCCATTGACCCCCAGAGTCTTTGGGTGAATCCTCCAGAGTTAAGTTGCACTTCCTTTCTTGCAGTGGTTTTACAGCCCCATTATTGGGTGTCTCTGTATCTGCTGTGAGAAAGCAAAGGCTCTAGTACAAGTCTCCAACATCTTGCTAGGAAAAAAGAGGTGAAGCTCTAACCACCTCTGGATACAGGTGGTACTGAGGCCACATATAACAACATTCATACGTCGGATTTTTACCAAATTCAAATACTTAGAAAATTACAATAACCGTAACATATTTAGAATACAGTGAACCCTGACAAGACAATCATGTCAGACCCTATGCCACCCCCACCTCTACCTGGTGCTTCCAGTATGTATGGAATGCATCTTTATCCAAATCCAAGTTCAGACCCATTCTCCGCAATGGATGCCCCAGCGTTATCAGGTGCAGTCCATACGTGCTACATATCTAAACGAAGACGAAAGGGAAAATACGGCAGCTCACGCAGACTGCAGTCAAGTTCACCATACCCACATCTCAATATTACTCGTAAGGCCATTGGTACAGCTCATAACAGACCATCCTCTGGACCACCCCAACCTTCATCCCCACCTCAACAACCCACCAATCCTGACAATATCGGAAACCCTGGAGATGCAGATCTGAATCTTGGAGATGCCCCAGAGAATGATGAGATTGAAGACCAAAGCTCTGAAGATAATGATGATTCAGAAGATGAAGATTATCAAGACCCTATTACCAACCTATTGGATCCAAACGATGAAGACGAAGACCGAATTCGTCAGGTATTCAAAGCCATCCTTGAACCACTTCACAAGGATATTCTTAAAATCAACAAACGTCTTACCACCCAAAACCGAAAACTGGCAACTCGCTTGGCCTCAATTGAAACCAAACATGAAATTGCCCTCAATACTATCGCCACTCTTGGACAACGAGTCGAATATCTTGTTCAAATTCAAGCCTCACAGAATGATGTGCCGCCAGTACCCCCAGACCTACTAACACCAGCAGTTCCGGAAGGGACTTCCCGTAAGCCCACATTATGGTCAGCAATTGCATCCGCATGCGCAAAGAAAGACCCCCCGAAAGACAAGAATGGACGCACCCTTAATCCCCGCCCCCTTACGAAAAAACAACGCACACTGGTAATTGCCCGACATAGTGATCAACCAGTCACTGCCGACCTTACCCAACTTAAACTTGCAATCAACGCCACCCTCCGCATTTGCCAGGCCGACCCCTTGGTCAATATTGATCATGTTTCTACAAACTACAAACACAATCTGGTCCTTCTTACTGCTGATGCGTGCCCTGTTGAATTGGTACTAGCTCACAAAGCTGCTATTGAAGAAACAGTTCGCTCAGTGGATACAAATGCCCAGAGTCTCAAAAAACAAGGAACCTGGATCTGAATGATAGTTCATTCCATCGACATGAATATGTTTCCAGAGTGTGAAATGGGAATGAAATTGTTGAAAGAAGATATTGAGATGAACAACAATCATATCAAGCATACAACCCTACCACGATCCCTGACAAAGCCAGAGACCCGACCACCTAAAAAAGTAACCACAATTGTCATTGCAGTGCGTACTGAACACGAAACAAAGCTTACACAAGACTACGGAGTTCAAGTAGATGGAAAAACACGCATGGCTGAATGATATGTGTCATCCTGACCAACCGATCAATGCACTAATTGTCAACAATTTGGTCACTCCTACCTTCGCTGCAAACAACCTGCCATATGTAATATATGTACCGAACTTCACACTACCATATCCCATTTGTGCAGATCATGTCCCAGCGAAGGCAAACAGCGCGACTACAATATTGTCAAATATTTCAACTGCAAGGCGAATCACCGGGCCAATGATTCAAAATGCCCAACAATCACCGCCCTCCGTACCGAAGTAAGAGCCAAGTTTATGAAAGACCACCCCGCTCCTATCCATGCCTAAACAACATTCTTATTCATCAACAACAATTCGAATAATACAACATAATTGCACCCATTCCTCCTTAGTTATCAATACACTTCTTGACTTTGCAGTTGGAATGGCCGACCTTCTTTTACTCTAAGTACCTGGATTCAACCCAGACAATACATTCATTACAACCCACCAAGGATTTGAGCTCCTGATACCACCTAAAAACTTAAGAAAACACAATAGGACAATTGCCTATGTGGCCAAAAACAATCCCTATATCAAATGCTCCCCACGTACCGATATCAGCCAGGATCCAAATATTCAAGTCCTTGAATTATCATCTCCCTCAATTGCACCGATCACAGTCTTCAATATTTATAATGAACATGAAGGATCCTCTAACCTCTACACCATCCCAAGAAGCTTCACCAATATCCCATTGCCTGAACGATACATTATTGCTGGTGATATGAATGCCTTTCATACCTGGTGGAATTCACAAATCAAAACACCCAAATGTGCAGACGAAATTGTTCAGATCATGGAAACTAAC
>MU122276.1:4367-36050 GCA_014904905.1 Wilcoxina mikolae CBS 423.85
GAGGTAAGTGACATTTCCGGAGCGGAAGAGTCAGTAGTCGCGGTGTTGGTGAGGTCAACAGCAGATCCGAGTCCTGTTGTTTGAGTGCTGGGGATGGCCTTTGCGAGTCTCTGAGCGAAGGACCCGATACTAGCAGTTTTGGAGGTTTCTCCGGCCTTTGGGGCACCGAAGAGGGACATTTTTGGGACTTCTAGGGACTATCTTGTGAAGGATAGCTGAATTCCGAAGCCTAAGAATTCTGAAGATAATCAAACTGATTGGATAAAAAGGGGCTTGGCAAAGTTAAGCGATGGTTGGGTGTGTTGTCGGAGGTGTGTATCCGCCGACGCATGTACATGCTCGGTAGTTTACGTACACTGCTCCTGTACACCGCCGCATGATTTCTCACCCATTCCTTGCCAAATTTGCAACAACACCTCGTTGAATGCGCTCATATACCAGCCGCTTTTTTCCGCCTCCAGCAAACCGGGCTTGCGCTCGAAATATAACCATCTAGCAAGCTTGTGAGCTGGGAGGAAATCTGGGAACGGCAGCACTCGTCAAATCGATCGGGCTTTTCTTCACAACCTTTATGTACTGCTTGAATGATCACGCCAGGACCGATTCTAACACCCTTATCAGCCCATCTGCGCCTCTATACTGCGCTTTCTTCGTCTCCACCTATTAATTCATCTGTATCTCAGTAGCTCTATTCCCGTTTCTTACTAATCTTACTCTGCAAGACTCTAAAGGCTGCCGTCACCCCACAGACACTTATGTAACTCCTCGATGGCCGGGACACGATTGTTTGGCTTCAACTTCCCGACGCCGGCAGCGCTTCGCCTGTTAAGAGGCAGGATGTTGAGTATCTCGAACCGCTGAAGGGCGTGGTTTCGCAGCTTGAGAATAGGCAGGTGGTTGTTTGTGGCCCCGTCGAGAAGCGTGATATTGTGCATATTAAGTCTGAGGGTGTTGCTTTACAGATTGAGAACGGTCAAGTCATCATCGAGATTCTTGAGAAGCGGTACATCACTGCTCCCACCGGTCGTATTATCCGGGACGAATAGTGAGACCTCGAGCACCCCAATCCTGCACCAAAAGGCACGGTCTCCCTCTTCTAGTATCGCGCATCTCTGTATCTTTCGGCTCTTCAGTTGGTGCTCTGACTCGGAGATAGATTTCTCCCACTACATTCGAGACCGGAGACCTCCTCTTGTCGAAAGTTTCTGTCAACTATCTTTCGTCAGCCATTAAGTTCTCCTCTCTATCTGTTTTCAGTTCCTCTATCGTTTCTTCTCCGAGTTTCTCATCTTTCGAATCTGCACTATAGATCCTACGGATCCGTTGCTTAGAGCTTTTGGGCACCGTCAGGCTCAAGATCCAATATGGCAACGTAATGCCGCCAAAACCTCCCGTCGCATAAGCATTTCGAGGGCTACCGGTTGTTTTGGTTTGGAGGCGACCATTCTGAGGCCTCTGACGATACCCGTTCCTTTCATTACTCGGGGTCTTCCTTTCCTGAAGCCACGGATCCTTTCATCGACCTTAACTCATTTTGGAGGCTAGTAAACGGTCTTCCTATCCCACGGCACTCGATTTCTTTGCTCAATATTAGAGTGTTCAAGGGGTTGGGTGACTAGTGAGAACGCTGGGAAGTTTCTAGGCGACATTGAAGCAGCATTGGCAGGACAATCGGCTTAACGATGATGCGGAAGCCCTGAATAAGGATAAAATTAGGCTCTTCAGAACAGTTTGGCTGGTCGACGAGTGCAGGGAGATAGGGTTTATCAAAGTATTTCAGAATCGAGAATATCCGAATGAGAGTTGTGTTCAATTGACAGAGTACGATTTGTGGAAGTTAGATGTTGGGTCTTTGTTACGTCTCAATCGTCGACTCCAAATAGCTGATATAGGTTTTAGTCTCACTCTCACCGACTGCCTTTATTCATTATACTCGTCCAGCCGTTGGAATACCATTGACGGTATGTCGATTTCCTAGAGCGAATTCGTCCATCATGACGTTGGCATTTTCTTTTGTTTTGAATCCGATGTTGGATATCAATTATACTGACTGCAATTCCTGGGATTTACGCAGATATCACACGCCCGGGCTGCATTCCAGGCCCTGAAAGTCAAAGCTTTTATATCATATGCTTAAGTTTATGGTTAACTATGGTGTTCGTTTGTCGTGACGGCGATGTTTATATAAACTTTGCCAAGGGCCACCTCGAGAGCAGCATTGTCTTCTTCATCAACGACTTCAACCCTCCTCACCTTGTACACCATCATCAATGACCATGGCCACTACTGCCAAAATGCAACCTTCTTACCTCCCACTCTGCACCCCAAAACCAGCAACGGCCGCCAGAGATCGCGAGGCCGAATTCGAAGCACTCTGGGAGGCCATTATACGAGCGTACGCCCCCCTCTCCTCACCACATTGTCGGTTAATTTTAACACTCGAACAGATTGAAAATCCTCTGGTTTATCTCTTTCGTACTAGCGGTGATTATGTACATCAAGTACAATCCCAGTTTTTATATTTATATCTATAAAACTGGAAAGTTGGATGATGCTTGGGTTTATGGTGGGATTTGTGGTACTCAGGCTGAGGTGTCATTGACCATGGGACCGATGGAGGGGGGCGAGTATATCACCAGTCACACTAGGACATTGTAGACGACATCGGGAGTGTTTTAGTTTCGATCCTATGGGAGCAGTGATTAAACATTCCCGATTTCGTCTTCCATATGCGAGTATGTGAAGTTGGGCGGAATTTTGCTGTGTTTATTGTGGGCTTGATCTGGAGAAAGGGGGGGGTATGGCGGGTGAAAGGTTTGGGGCGAAAAGTCAGTGTGTGTGGCTGAGTTGAAGATAACACCGGACGAGTGTAAAGTGAAAATTGAAATTGCGATTTGCCATATGCGTTCATAAACGCCCGTATGTACACGTACGCACTCTTAGGTGGAATTAATGCACTTTTGTATGATCTTTGTGGGTGTTAGGCAGCGCCAAATCACCGTGTATAAGCTCAGGACTAGTACCGTGAGTGGGACGAACCGAAGGGGACTTTGGATGATATTTAAGTAGGGAGGAGTGTTATATCTTGCTCTCGTGCTAGGAACAACTGCCCATTCTAATTCCCTATATATTCAAGCATGCACAGTCGTGATGTTTTCTTTGTTGTTAACGGGAAGCAGCAGCTGCTTTTAAATATTGGAACATACCTCATACGATATCATAACTTAGCTTAGCCGGCATGGTACTATAAACACCAGGTGCTGTAAACACCGGCCGCGGGGTTCGAAACATCCAGGTCCAAGACACTCTAAAATGTCAGAACATGGCGCTACAAATGCCAGACCACGGGTTTCAAGCCTCCAGGGATCACTCGTTTGCCCTGGATTTGTTCTTGCTACTATAAGCATCTTTAGCGACGTCATCTAGTCATGACGGTGCGGTCGTCGACGTCATCCATCATGACGATGCGGCCACCTCTTGGTGGCAAGAGGCGTCATGGAGGCGCAGCGCTTCATGACAGGCCTCGGCATCTTATGGCATGGCACCGTCAGTAGTGCTACTTAAGAGAAGTCATTCTCCATGTATCTAGACAATCAGACAACTCTAGAACTCCTAAGTTTAACAGTTCTTCAAGATCCAGCTTTAGTCTTAAATAAGATGGTGGGAACCATTACAATATACAAGAGCTGATAACTTAGCTTAACCGGTGCAATAAACACCAGCAGGCCAGGTTCTGCGAACACCGGGGTTCGAAACCTCCAAGTCATAGGCGATCAAAACGTCAGAAGACTACCTAGGCTTAAAACCTCATAGCGCTATAAACGCAAGTGCTATAAACACCGGGGTTGGAAACCTCATGGCTCAAACCTTATCACTCAAAATTCATGGCTGGCATTCTAAACGTCAGAGCATGTACACGACCTCGACTCAAAACCTCAGGTTGCTACAAACGCTAGACTACGGGTTTCAAACCTGCAGTTTGTCGTGTTTTTGTCCTTCAAGATCCAGCTATGGTCTCGTACAAGATATCGATGGTATAAGATGCTACATGTTTAATAGCTCATAGCTTAGCTTAACTGGTGCAATAAACATCGGGGTGCTGTAAACACCCGGTTCGAAACCTCAAGTCGCTCAAAACGTCCCTGGCTTAAAACCTCAACCCCATACCACGGGTTTCAAACCTGTGCCGCTCACTATTTTGCCCTGCTCTTTGAAATCCCAAGCACAGATCACGGATAGCATCCGCATATATCAACAGAGCATGACTTAACCGGCATGGTGCAATAAACACCATCTGCCAACTGGCCGGGTGCTGTAAATACTAGGTTCGAAACCTCATTACACTAACAAGTGTCAAGTGCTGTAAACACCTGAGCTCGAAACTTCATGGCTTAAAACCTCACTTTTGCCTTCGAGACCCAGTTTCAGTGTTATACAAGATGGTAGAAACCACCGCATATACAAGAGCTCTACTTAGCTTAACTGGTGCAATAAACACTAGTTGTACAGGCACTGTAAACATCTGGGCCCGGGGTTCGAAACCTCACGGTGCTATGAACGCAAGTGCAATAAACACCAGCTGTTTGAGCAGGGTTCGAAACCTCATGAAAACCCTATGGCGCTACAAACGCTAGACTACAAGCACGGGCTTCAAACCTGCATTTTGCCGTGTTTTTGCCATTCAGGATCCGGCTTTGGCCTTGTACAAGATGGTATATGATGCTACCAGTTTAATAGCTGATAGCTTAGCTTAACCGGTGCAATAAACACTGGTGGCCCGATGCTGCAAACACCGGTTCGAAACCCCATGGCGCAATAACATCTATAAGTGCTATAAAAATCAGGTGCTGTAAACACAAGGTTCGAAACCTCATGACGCTCTAAACGCCAGCACACACAAGCTCAAAACCTCACTTTTGCCCTTCGGTATCCAGCTTCGGTGTTGTATACACAAGAATAGGGTGCTTTACTTCTTACAACCTACTGAACAGATAAACCTTCCACACAATTTTTGTGACTTTTTTCTTTTGTCGGATAAACCATGTAGTACCTCTTTTAAAGGGGGTATTGCAAACCTTTTCATTGGGAGCTGAAGATCATCATCCGGAACTCGGGCATTTTCAGAAGTGAACTATCATATATAATGGTAGAAATTATCACATACACAAGAGCTGATGATATGGCTTAACCCGCATGGTGCAATAAACACCAGCTGGCCACCGGAGTTCGAAACCTAGGCCTCATGACGCTCTAAACGTCAGAATTTGGGCTCAAAACATCATTGCTCAAAGCGTCGTGGCTCAAAATCTCGCTTTGCTAGGCTCGCAACCTCATGGCGCTACAAACGCCGTCTAGACTACAGGTCCCAAACCTGCAGTTTGCAGTGTTTTTGCCCTTCGACATTCAACATTGGCCTTGAACAAGATGGTGGAAATAATTGCATATACAAGAGCTGATAACTTAGCTTAACCGGTGCAATAAACATCAGGGTGCTATAAACACCGAGGGTTCGAAGCCTCATGGTGCAATAAACACCAGCTGGCCAGGTGCCTCAAACACTGGGTTCGAAACCCCATGGCTCAAAACTTCATGGCTCAAAACCTAATGGCGCTCTAAACGTGGGTTCGAAACCCAAGTCGTTATAGTTCTTTTGCTCCGCTTTTGCCCTTCGAATTCGATATCCAACTTCGGTGTTGTAGGGTACAAGATGGTGGAAATTATCACATATACAAGAGCTGATAACTTAGCTTAACCGGTGCAATAAACACCGGTTGCCAGATGCTGCAAACACCAGGTTCGAAACCTCACGACGCTATAAACGCGAGTGTTATAAACATTGACTGCTCTAAACACCGTCATGACGCTATAAACGCCAGGTTGTACAAGTTCTAAAAAACATCAAGTGCAGTAAACACGCTTTAAACGTCAGAACACAGGCTCAAAACCTCACTTTTGTCCTGTTTTGCCCCTCGAGTTCCAGCTTCGGCGTTGTACAAGTAGCCTGCCATACGACTAGCGCGTAGCCCGCCAGCGAAAAAAAAAGCCGTCTGACAGACTATGTACAAGATGGTAGAAAACCACCGTATATACAAGAGTTAATAACTTAGCTTAACCCGCATGGTGCAATAAACACCAGGTGGTCAGATGCTGCAACACCGGGTTCGAAACCTCACGGCGTTATAAACGCAAGTGCTGTAAACATTCAGTGAGGTAAACTCCAACTGGCTGTCACAGGTGCTGTAAACACCGGGGTTTGAAATCTCATGGCTTAAAACCTCATGGCGCTATAAACGCCCAGAACGTGAGTTTGCAACCTAAGTTACCTGTTATCATTCTTTTGCCCCGCTTTTGCCCGATTCGAGGTCCAGCCTAGGATTGGTAGAGTACAAGATTGTGGAAACTACCGCATATACAAGAGCTGAAAACTTAGCTTAACCGGTGGGTGCAAAAAACATCAGCTGGCCCAGTGCTACAAACACCAATTCCGGGTTCGAAACCTCACGGCGCTATAAACGCACAGGTTGTGCAAGTGCTATAAACACCATGGTTCGAAACTTCCAAGTCAAAGGCGCTCTAAACGTCAGGACACAGGCTCAAAACCTCACTTTTGTCCCGCTTTTGCCCTTCGAGAACCAGCTTTCGGTGTTGAACAAGATGGTTAGAAACCATCACATACACAAGAATTGATGACTTAGCTTAACGCGAATGGTGCTATAAACACCGGGGTTCAAAACTTCATGGCTCAAAACCTCACTTTTGCCCTTCGACATCCAGCTTCGGTGTTGAGCAAGATGGTGGAAACCACTGCGTATATACGACCACCGCCGGCGGTTTATTTAGAGTACCTCCTGGAACGCGAGCGGATCTGACAGGTCGAACTGATTGCTCCGAATACCGGTTCCGAGACATATAGGGATACCTTGTTCTGAGTAGTTTGTGATAAGTTTTCCAGGCACAGTGAGTTTCGCATGAAAGCACTCGCACAGGGAAGTCGAAATCGGGAACGATCCGAGTATTTTAGTGCTCTGCGGTTAACTTCACGCGAACAACTGTCTGGGAATCGTCCATACAATTACAGAGGGAGTGCTCTAAGGACAAGCTTTCTTGAATACCTCCCGCTGCTTTAGAAATCCCGCACTCCCGATTTAGTCTTCCATATATGAGTAAGTACGTACTCTATACGTGTCGTTCTCACGGTGCATGTCTGAGGCTAATAGTCTGTCAGATCTACATACCTGCCGAATTTTGGGCTTGCTCATACATATATTCAGACAGCGGCATCGCTATGCTGTCCGACCTGTTTGCCGATCCCGAGCCAGGGGATGCGCATTTCCGCCGGCACTTGTCAAGACTGAACCGCAGGTTCGAGGCACTGTTTTTCCAATCAATTCGAAATCAGGAGTCGACGTCCGCAGCTAAGCCAGCCGATCATCATCTCACCGTTTTTCACCAGACTTTGCGGTATCCCCAGAGTCGACAATGTCTGAAATTCTCACCCAATTCTCCCGAGCGGTGTAGGAACGAACGCCCCCTTGTGCAGGGATTTGATATGCGCAATGCATATGCGCCCCACAATCCAGTGTTAACACTTACCTTGAAAGAGCAGGAATCCATTTTCCACATTACCATCTCGGTCGGAGCACCTGTCTCAGATGAAATACTAACTACCGGTAGCGAGTGGGTATATATTCCCATCCATCACACCCGCGCTTAAACTTAAAAAACTTTACCTCCACCTCATGCTACAAACGCATAACCTGCAATCATTATCTCTGGTACTCATAATGTCCACACCACGCTCTTATCCCGTTAAGAACCGCGATAGCAACAATAACCCGATATTACAGACTGGGTCGAATAATTCCCATACAACTGCGGCTAACGCAAGTCCGGATGATGAGGTATGGGTGGAAGTCGTTTCCTGAGGGATGGACTGGAACTGATAAAAGCAGATACTAATACCGCCACCACCACCAGAGAATTCTCCCAAGCGCCCGTTGGGACAGAGAATGTTTGTGATATGCCTTGGGTTATAGTGGTCCAGTTGGCTGACGGTACTGGTGGATAGTGTCCGATGGCTCAAGTACGGGCCCATTGATTGAGTGATGGAAAGAGCTTTTCGATTCCATTTATGGTGGGGTGTATCTATGGTGATAGAGCTATGAGGAATCGAGGGGGTCGTAAGTGAGAACGATTCCTTTTCTCGATTCGTAACTGCGAAAGTATTATTTGGGTGGTCATTTGCCATAAATGGGAGATGACGCTAGAGGAAGGTATATACGCGTATACTTGATGGATAGGCCTATAGGGAAAAAGCTGGTTAGATGATGCTTTGAAGTAACTCCGGCTAAAATGCTGTATTCTCATGTAAATATGTAAGCAAAAACCTTGGATCCCTAGTCAAGAACGCTGTTGATATTGCTTGAGATGCTCGATTCATCGAGGGTCTGAGCCTAAAATAGGTGGTTGTTTATTACTGCAGTCATGCAGCTATCACTCGCTCCGTGTATCGGCGGAGTTGGTCTGTGTGTCATTCTTTTGGCGTGCTTTTCTTCGAGATCCAGCTAGGCTTTGTACAAGATGGTAGATATCGTTGCATATACAAGAGCTGATAACTTAGCTTAACCTGTGCAATAAATACCAGGTGCTTCACACACCAGGTTCGAAACCTCACAGCGCTAAGTTCTACAAACATCTAATGCTGTAAACACTGGTGACCGGGTTTGAAACCTCATAACGCTCTAAACGTGGCTCAAAACCTCACTTTTGTCCCATTTTCCCCTTCGACATCCAGCTTCGGTGTTGTTGTAAGTACAGTACAAGATAGAAATCATCACATATACAAGAGCTGATAGCCTAACCGGTGCTACAAACACTAGGTGCTGTAAACACCAGGTTCGAAACCTCACGGCGCTATAAACGCAAGTGCTATAAACACCAGCTGCTGGTGCTGTGAACACCGGGGTTCGAAGCCTCACGGCACTATAAATGCCAGCTCGTGCATGATACAAATACCGGTGCCGTAAACATCATAACGCTCTAAACGTCAGGCTTAAAACCTCATATTCATGGCGCTACAAACGCTACCCCACGAGTTTAAAACCTGCAGTGGTCACTCTTTTGCCGTGCTTTTGTCTTTCGAGATCCAGCTTAGGTTTTATACAAGATGGTGGAAATCAAGTCAAATATCAATAACAGATAATTTAGCCTAGCTGGTACAATAAACACTAGGTGCTTTAAACATTGGGGTTCGAAACCTCACCGCGCTTTAAACGTCGGAACAGGCTCAAAACCTCATGGCGCTCTAAACGTCAGAACGAAGGCTGAAACCCTCATGGCTCAAAATCTCATCGCGCTACAAACGCTATTCGAATAGAGTGTAGGTTCCAAACCTGCAGTGCCCACTCTTTTGCCTGTTTTTGCCTTCGGGATCCAGTTTAATTTAGAGTAAGTTCTCTACAAGATGGCAGACAGAGGTCGTTGCATGTTCAAGAGCTGATGGCTTAGCTTAACCGGTGCAATAAACACCAGGTGCTGCAAACACACTGCGGTTCGAAACCTCACGGCGCTCTAAACGTCAGAACCCAGGCTCAAAACCTCATGGCTCAAAACCCTCACGGCGCTCCAAACGCTAGGACACATTCTCAAAAACTCACTTTTGCCCTTCGACATCCAGCTCCGGTGTTGTTGTACAGTACAAGATGTTAGAAATCATCAGCTGGTAGCCTAGCCGGTGCAATAAACACCAAGTGCTTTAAACACCGGGGTTCGAAACCTCACGGCGCTCTAAACGTCAGAAAATAGGCTCAAAACCTTATGGCGCTACAAACGCTAGACCACGGTGCATTAAACACTAGGTTCAAAACCTCACGGCGCTATATACACCAGGCTCAAAACCTCACGGCGCTATATACGCCAGGTTGTTGCAAGTATGTACTATAAGCATCAAGTGCTGTAAACACCGGGGGCTCAAAACCTCGCTTTTGCCTTCAAAAACATCCAGCTTCGGTGTTGTACAAGATGGTAGAGGATGCGACATGTTTAATGGCTGATGGCTTAGCTTAACTGGTGCAATAAACACCAGCTAGCCAGGTGCGGTACCGGGTTCGAAACCTCATGGCTCAAAACCTCACTTTTGTCCTGTTTTGCCCTTCGATATCCAGCTTATGCTTTGTATAAGATGGTGGAAATCAACGCAAATATCAATAACAGATAACTTAGCCTAGCGGGTGCAATAAACACCCGATGCTTTTAACACCAGGGATCGAAACCTCACGGCGCTCTAAACGTCAGAACACAGGCTCAAAACCTCATGGCTCAAAACCTCATACCGCTACAAACACTACCGCGGGTTTTCAAACCTGTCACTTTTTAGCCATGATCAATCCGACTATCTATCTGTACAGAACTAACAAAAACTCTGTGGCGAAATTTGTGGGCTCGAGATAGGACGGTTCGAGCTCAAGTCAATGCAGTTCTGGATGATCTCGGAGTACATATATAATTGTATTATATTATCGTACCTAATTTCGACAATAAATCACCAGAGCTCACTCTCTTGTGCTTGGGATACAAAAAAACTTTCCAACTGCTTGGTTTCATCTGAAGTGTACGCATCACCACTCACAAGTAACATCAAACACGAAGAAAAAAACAGCATGGGTATATTCAGCTAACCACACTTTATATCTCCCTCCCCCAAAACCACATCCCCATCAAACAAAAAAAAAAGGAAAAGTAACCATAGCCATATCCCATCATATCATCCAATCATTACCTTTCCCTCTACCAACGCTGAGATAACAAGAAATCCCACACCTAACTCCTCTTCTTCACCTCCCCAGCCTCTCCCTTCGGATGCTTTATCGTCAAGCACCAAATATCCAAATAATCGCAAATATTTGTGATGACATCGAAGACGAAGCTTCCATGGACTCCCAGTGCAAGACCAAGACACGCAAACACGTATGCAACCTCGAAATGGCCCTCCCCGAGTACACTGTTCCATCCGAATCCGCCATAGTGCTTAAACAATGGCCCGGCGGCGTCAAGCAAGCCAAACGCAATCGGCAGGAACAAAACGTTCACAAACGGGAACGGCGACTTGGTGAGATGTGCGGTGATGATCAACCCAACTTGGTATGCGAATGCGAGTCCGATGAAGAATAGGAATGGCACCAGGTGCTGGGTCAGGATCTCTTGGCGCAACGCGAGCCACGCGGGGATGCACGCCCAGGTTACGAAGAATGGTGCAAGACCCATGAGCGCGGGGACTGCGGAGAGGCCCTTCGCGTGGCGGGCGCGGATCACGTTGAGGGAGCTAGAGACGTTAGCGGGATATATGGAAACGGGAGAGTGTTTGAACAAACCTCTGTACGACGTTAAAGCCCAACATCACACCGCCATACACCAACCACCAAATAGCGAAACTCATCTCGCCCATCCATTCTGGCATCCATTCCCTCCTCAACCCGAGCTCCTCCAGCGCAGACCTCTGCCAATACGCGCCGCCCTTGAACGCGGTGAAAAAGTACAATCCGCACAGAGTCAACACGCCTTCAACGGGTCCAGAGACCAACCCCAGGTACAGTGTCCCAGTGTGATATTCCTCCCAGGTCGTGAGATAGAATGCACACAGGCTTGCGAACGCAGTCACCAGAGTCGCCCATGACTGCCCGAGGTTGATCGCGCCGGAAAAGATTATAACCCCAAGCGTAGTATTGATAGCATCCACGCCGTGGTCGAATAGCTCTCCCAACGGACCACTCTGCCCCGTGCGCCTCGCCTGCGTCCCATCACACGCATCAAATGTTTGATAGAGAAACAAGCCGATGCCGAAGGAGGCGTACACCCAATCGGGACAGTTTGTGTCGAGAGTGGGGTTGTACCAGAGGAGAGTAAGGAAGTTGATGACGACGAAGGCGAAGCCAGTGAGCGTGATGAGGTTTGGTCTATCAGTGATCAGTTGGCGAAATACAAGAGGGAGGGGGAACAAACGCCATTGACATCGGGAAAACGTGGATGAAGACGTTAGTGTAAAACGGCTTCAGGATATAGCGAGAGACCAGCGAGTGATCCACTCCAGAGTACTGGTACTCGCGGAGGTGCCGCAGCTTCGATTGGCGGATATACATGATTGCTACTGGCGGGGGAGACTCGGTGGAGATTCACGATCACTCGTGGTGGATTGAGGAGTGGTGAGGGAGCAGAAGACTGGGTGGTTGGAAGAAAAGTGGTATCTATCTTGCTTGGCGTGCCGACGTCATTATCCGGAAGTCAGGGATAGAGATCATCAGAAATTTACCGGAAACTGACAGACAGCCTTAGATCTCCCACCCTACATGTGAATAGCCCTCCAGGGAGAAAGTAAAGAAAAGAAAGCGAACGGGCAAGTAATTGAAGAGACGTCACAAAGGAAAAAGAAACCAAAAAAAGAAAAGAATAGACAAGAAAGTAGAAACACAAGAAAAGAGAAAGGTACAAGAATAAAAGTGATAACAACCCCCTATACAACCCAACTTCGTCCACAGCAAACCTACCGATGCAAACGCCGCCGTCCCGCGACCCCAAATCCTCCACAGCATGTAACCACCAGCGCACCTCCGTCTATAAATGTTGTTTCCCGGTGTCCCTCACCCAGTCGCCCGTCTCGTTACACCCACTCAAGTAGAGCCATGTCATCCCCGCAATCGCAACTTACGACCACCCCATCCAATTCCACCTACAAACTCTTCGCCGCCCTTCGCCTCATCTCAACATCTCCCTCGGCCAAAGTGATCGCAGCCTTCACCATCTGCACAACATTGATCCACTGCTTGGCTGCGCAGATTGGGAGCGTGGCGATGGCGACAACCCACGGCCACGTGTGGTTCTGCGCGAAATCGGGGAAGCTCAGGAGGTAGATGGCAAGGAAGAAGATCTCGTTAGCAGCACAGAAGGTGAAGAGAACTTTCTGTATTATGTGTCAGCGCATACCCAATGGCACAACGACGGGAATTGGGGTGCAAACGTTGTTAGAGTAGTAAAGGTTCAGGATCTTGCTGCGTTTCTTCTCAACCTTTTTGTGAGAAGTCGCTCCCGAGTCCAACGATGCATACCTAACCGGGAACCTCCGCATCAGCACATTTTCCCAAGCACCGCACTATGGATAATAATGCATACATGTGCATATAGTGACTCGCCAGATCCAACGAAATCAGCACCTGGAACAAAACAGCGTAATTCGTGTAAGCTGCGCTCAAGAACACGAGCAAGCAACTCGTCGTACACCGATCCGTAACCATATCCAGGACCGCGCCGAACTTTGTCGATTGGTTGAATTTCCTGGCCGCCCATCCGTCCAGGGCATCTAGCAAACACGACAACGAATAGAGGATTGCGCAGTAGTTGGGATGGTATGACATGAAGTAGAGAGAAGCTCCGGCGAGGACCACGCGTGAGTAGCCTGATGAATGGGGCATATTGTCAGCATGTGGCGTGAGGACATACGCTCGGTCATCAGCACAAGCAACGCGGAAGCGCAATACCGATCAGATTTGGGATGAAGAGGAAGATATTTCCAACATCAGTTTCGGCCTCCTCCTTCGGTCGGCCGTTAGACTTTGGGGTAGCCATGAGGAATCGAGGTGGGTTGTCGGATCAAAGGTCGTTAGGGGTGGATGCCGAAATAAGGGTGCAGTTGCTGTTATCTGGGAAGGAGGGGTAGATTTGCGATGACTCCTGCTCCTGTCGCCAGGAATATTCCGGTGCCGGAGCCGAGGGATCTGTAGGACAGGATGTTGCGCTGGCGATTAAAGTTCGAATGGAGAGCTCCGAAAAGTTGAAGAGAAGCGTAGTGAAGTGGACTCTGACTGGATCGCGTAGACGAGGCTGGCCAGATACGATGACGATGACGACGACGACGACAGGCGACAGCAGTGATGAATCCGAAAGAGAAAGGAGCGTAACGGTTCAGTTGCGAATAGCGTGATCGTGTTGCGTTGCCGTTCTGTTGTATCGTGTAAAAAAGACGAAGAATGTGTCGCAAAATTGAAAAAGCTAGACACGGTTCAAGGAGGACAGCGTGTAGGGGTAGCTTGTTCGTGACACAAGTGTAAGCAAGTCACTGACTGTGGCTGCGAAACGGAATCACTCATCTCCGGGCCAGTCAATTTGTGGTAAAATTTGCAGAGCCTCGCCATGGAAGGGGGTCTTGGGCCATAGCTGACCGCATCTACGGGTTTACCTTCTGCATCCAACCTAGGAGAGACCAATTACGACCCGGAGAGGCGGTCTCTGATGGCGATCGGCTTATTGTCCATCCGCACAGAATACTCCGAGACTCCGGGTGAGCTACGTACGGGAGTGGTGTCGTTGCGTCTCACTCGGCCCGACTGACCCCGATCGCAGTGGCAAGCCTCAAAGCAAATGGTATTCTAGGCACTCTACTTTTTCACTCCATTCCCTTCCACGGTCTCCTTCAACCGACTCAGCGCAATCCACACCGCCTCTTCCGTCCGAATAGTCCTACTCCCCTGCCCCGGACAAACATCCACCCAGAAATCAAACACCTCCCTCACCTCCTTGACTCCAGCGTTCAGCAGTTCTTCGTCTGCCTTGAGCGCCTGTTCCAACCCGGCCAGCCCTCCAAACGCCACCAACATATGCCTAAACTCCGGTACCCTTTCCCGCAAGCCCACGATATCCTCCCCTCGCTCCGAAGTCCCAAACGTAACATCATACCCGCCCTCGAACGGCGCCTCCGTAAACACCGCGCTCAGGCTCGCCGCAGTCCTGACATTATACCCCCAGTAGAATCCCGCCTCGAGTCTGGGCGCATCCGGCGACACCGCTTCCGCATAGATGTGCTCAGCCCCCTTTGCGCCCCTCCCCGCGCCCTCCTCGGTATTGCGGAAGCGCAGCGTGAGCCGCGTATCCTTAGGCACCACCGCGTCTACAAACACTTTCCGCTTTAACCCCGCATCTACTATTGTACCCTTTTCGCTCGACTCCACCGCGACACCCTCACGGTAAAGCCCGCCTTCCTCCGCACGGTAATGACTCGGAATGTCGAGTGGTGGTAGGACGCCGGCGCTCTTGAGGTTGGGGTGGATAGGGAATAGGTGGCGGCGGAGGTATTGTGGCGTCTCGAGGTAGCTCAGGATGTGTGCTAGCATTTCTATTGATTGGGAGGATTTGGCTCCGCCGTCGTTGAAGACTACGATCTCGTCGACGCAGAAGACGGCGGCGCATCGTGCGATGGTTCCGACGAGGTGGGTGCGGAGGTCGTGGGATTGTGCGTTGGTTAGGATTGAGGAAGGGAGCGCGAGCGAGAGGGTATACGGTCGTGAGGCGGTTTTGGGGATGAATATGGCGGTGGGCTTGGAGGTGTCGATTTCGGTGGTGGTGGTTTCGGTTGTAGTTGTGGTGGAATCGGCAGTGCTGTGGGTAGACTTGCGTTTCTTGGAGGAGTCAGCAGTGAGACAAGCGGGGAGGTGTGATAAGTACCTTTGATTTTGGCTCGGCCATGATTGATTGAGGTGATTTGTAAGTGGATTGAAGCTGTAAACAAGTTGTGGTGAGTCTGGTTCTTCGAATTCGGTATTTTGGCAATGCGTCAAGCGCATCTTGGCGGAGGCTCTTCGGAGCTTATCCGCTGTAGCTTTCTAGCCTTGGTACCTTAAGCATACCGATCAACATGTCAACATATCAACATAGCATTAATTGCTTGAATAGTTACAAAAGGGACATCACCCGAACCTCCACGGACATCAGCAACAGGAAAAAAATGCAATCAGAAACCCATTCAAAGCTTTGCCTCCCAGAGTAGAACCACCATTCACCCACTTCCATTAACTTGCCCACTCCCTTCCTCAAACTCCCTCCAAGCTTCCTCCTGACCGGGCGCAACCCAGTCTTTAACCAAACCCTTATGATCCGCCACCCTCGTCCACGAGATGGTAACTACGGCAATCCTGGAATTCTCCCCCTCCAGATAGCACATGCTCTCTCCAGCCGCAGTACAATTCTCAGTATGCACCTTCCTGTAGTACTTCTCCTCCTCGGTCCCGCTCTCTACCAGATGCGCATACCCGAACAGCGTCGCAGAGATCGACGACAGCTCGGCGGAATTGAGGTTACTGAGCAGCGACGCGAGGGAGGATTGCTGTGGCTGTGCCGGCGCCTCTGCGGAGAAGGAGGCGCGATGGGAGACCCAGTCGTGGACGAGCAGGGAGACCCGCGGGTTCGCAAGGAGGTTGATGGTTTTTTTGGTGGATGGCTGGACGGTAAGAATTATCACGGGCCGTCCCGGCGTGGGGAGCGCAAACGGATTTGAAGAGAGGTAGGTGTAGTTCATCAGGGAGACATGCGGCCAGAGACCACCGGAGGTGGCGAGATGCAGCTGGAGAGGTTAACTTAGCGAGGCATACATACGTGGGGACGGAGAAAATACACACGTAGCGAGCATTCTTGACGCAGACCTCGACTTCAGGGGGGAGTTGGTGATCGGGAGCCGAGGATGCCATGGTGTTTTGTGATGAGAGTGGGGGAAAATGGGAAATCGAATTGACACAGTGATGGTTGGTGGTGGCGAGATGGGATGGGTGTGGATGACGTGGGGGACGCGGGGTTGCTGTGCGCCAAGGCGGAACCTTGTTCTGTTCCTGGCTGCCCGTGGCAACTAACAAGGCAGCTCTCCCTGTTCCCCGCAGCTTCGCCATCGCACATGAGGACCGCCGCATAATACACGACACTTCTCTTCTCTCTTCCTCTCTTCCTCCCTCAACACCTCCCTCCTGAAGTTCACCACCAAACCAGTCAATCCGTTCCATTGTTTATTCGTAGTTGTTTGCTCCCAAAGCTTAGCTCCACAAGCTCCACAATGTTCGCATCCACCGCACGTCACCCCCTGCGTCTTGCGGGGGGACGTGCACTCTCCACCACCCCCGCCCGCTCAAATAAACTCCCCACCCTCGGCGACATCACACATTCCCCGGCGAACTCTGCCACCTTCAAGTCACGTCTCCAATCCTTCCGCCAATCCCTCGCCGACCAAAAGAAAGCTGCCTCACAGTCCTCCGCCGCCTATGCCGCTACACTCGGTGGTGCCTCCGGATCCTCCGGCGATGCTCCAAAGGGCGGTATCGTAAAGTCAATTCTCTACGGCTCCGAGAAAGGGCAACGCGAGGAAGCAGAGATGGAGCAGAGCTACTCCAAAGTCCTCGCAAGGGGGAAATACGTGCACGCGATCGAGATCCACAACGTCAAACCCGAAGCGCAGAAGGAGTACGTAAAGCTTGTCGGCTCTGTGTATCCCGAGGTAGCGGCGGATAAGGAAAACAACTGCCATCTTGTTGGCAGCTGGAAAACCGAGATTGGAGATCCGGATACTTTCGGTAACACCCCTCACCTCCCCCTTCCCCCTCTTCTTCTGCGTGAAATTGCTGACAACGATGAAGTGCATATCTGGGAATACCAGGGCTACGCGGGTTACCACAACACCTTGCACCGTCTCACACAATCCCCCGTGCACAGGGCCTTCACCGAGTCCCTTCCCCCGCTTCTCAACGCACGCCGCACAGACCTGATGCAGGAATTCTCCTTCTGGCCTACATCGCCACCACGTTCCCTCGGCGGTATCTTTGAGCTCCGTTCCTACACCTTACACCCAGGGAATCTTCTAGAGTGGGAGACGCACTGGCGCGCTGGGCTGGCAGCTCGACGCAACGTCATGGAGGGTGTCGGTGCATGGTTCACACAGGTGGGTGCACTGAATAACGTGCATTATCTATGGCAGTTCCAGGATTTGCGGGAACGCCAGGTTGCACGTGAGAAGAGTTGGGGCGAGAAAGGGTGGAGTGGGACAGTGCATAAGACTGTGCCGTTGATTCAGAGGATGGAGAGTCGGATTCTTGTCCCTCTGCCTTGGAGCCCGGTTAGTTAGTGGTTGTCTTTGTTTGTTCGGGTTCGGTTTGCGGGTCTGTAATCTGTATCATTGCCTTTTGTGTGTGTGTGCTCCTTGTTCCGTATTGTTTAGCTGGAAATACCACGTACATTTTTCAAGGGGGCTTTTTCTGCTCTCGTTCTCAGATTTTCTCCTCGATGGCTTTTTCTGAGATGCAGTTGGGTTGTACAAAATCCGTGTTTGATGTGGATTGATACCTTGCTAGAGTATTGATCTTGCGGAAGAATAGTCTACGTGACCGGCTACCCTCGGATTTGCAGATATAACGTCAAATATCAGACCGCACCCTTTATCTTCAAATCCCAGGGTGTGTCAAGGAAAAAACATGTCGGTAGGGGGGAATCCTACTCCTACATTATGCCGTCGGGTCGGGGTTTGCCAGAAATGTACTCATTGTACTTAGGACTAAGGCCGAGAGCTGACAATTTCTTGGATAAAAGAGCAAAATAACGGTGACTAGGTTTCGGAGCGTTTAGAGCGCCGTATGTAGGTTTTAAGCCTGGGTTTGAGCCATAAGGTTTCAAACCTGCAGCCTGGTGTTTATTGCACCATGCGGGTTAAGCTAAGTTATCAGCTCTTGTATATGCGGTGGTTTCCACCATCTTGTAGAACACTGAAGCTGGATGTCGAAGGGCAAAACAAGACAAAAGTGAGGTTTTGAGCCTGTGCACGTGTTCTGACGTTTGGAGCGCCTTTGACTTGGTGGTTTCGAGCTTGGTGTTTACAGCACTTGCGTTTATTGCGCTGTGAGGTTTCGAACCTGGTGTTTATTGCGCCGTGAGGTTTCGAACCCCGGCCCCGGTGTTTATAGCATCTGTCCAGCTGGTGTTTATTGCACCATGCGGATTAAGCTAAATCATCAGCTCTTGTATATGTAATAAATTTCTACCATCTTATACAACACCGAAACTGGATCTGGTAGGGCAAAAGCGACCAAAAGAACATAGCTAGGTTTCGAACCCGTTTAGAGGGCCATGAGGTTTTGAGCCTATGTCCTGACGTTTAGAGCATCATGAGATTTCGAACCCCGGTGTTTACAGCACTTGCGTTTATTGCGTCGTGGGGTTTCGAACCCGAGCGTGCAGCTTGGTGTTTATTGCACCGGTTAAGCTAAGCCATCAGCTCTTGTATATGTGATGATTGCTACCCTCTTATACTAGTACAACACCGGAGCTGGATGTCGAAGGGCAAAAGTAAGGTTTTGAGCCTGTGTCCTGACGTTTGAAGTGTCGTGACGGTGTTTACAGCAAACTGCAGGTTTTAAACCCGTATTTGTAGTCTAGCGTTTGTAGCACCATGAGGTTTCGAACCCCGGTGTTTATAACACTTGCACAACCTGGCGTTTATACCGCCGTGAGGTTTCGAACCCGGTGTTTGCAGCACCTGGGTTTATTGCACCGGTTAAGCTATGTTATAAACTCTTGTATATGCAATGATTTGCACCATCTTGTTCAACACCGAAGCTGGATCTTGTAGGGCAAAAACATAGGTTTAAAACCCGTAGTCTAATCCAGCGTTTGTAGCGCCATAAGGTTTCGAACCCGGTGTTTACAGCACTTGATATTTATGGGATTTGCGTTTTGGGCGTCATGAGGTTTCGAAACTGGTGTTTGCAGCACCTGGTATATATTGTACCGGTTAAGCTAAGCTATCAACTATTGAACATGAAGCATCCTATACCATTGATATCTTGTACAAGACCAAACCTGGATTACGAAGGGCAAAACAGGTCAAAAATGAGGTTTTGAGCCTGTGTCCTGATGTTGAGAGCGTCATGACGGTGTTTACAGCACTTCATGTTTATAGTACTTGCGTTTATAGCACTGTGAGGGTTCGAACCTGGTGTTTACAGCACCTGACTAACTGGTGTTTATTGCACCGGTTAAGCTAAATTATCAGTTATTAAACATGTAGCATCCTATACCATCGATATCTTGTATAAGACCAAAGCTGGATCTTGAAGGGCAACAAAAACACGGCAAACTACAGCTGCAGGTTTGAAACCCGTGGTCTGAAGTTTGTAGCGCCATGACGTTTTGAGCCATGAGGTTTTGAACCTAGGTCGTACGACCTTGTTCTGACTGACGTTTGGTGCGCCTTTGACTTGGAGGTTTCGAACCCCGGTGTTTGCAGCACATGGTGTTTATTGCACCAGGTAAGCTAGGTTATCAGCTCTTGTGTATGCAATGATTTCCACCATCTTGTTCAAGACCAAAGCTGGATCGATACAAAAGAGTGATCCCTAGAGGTTTGAAACCCGGGTCTGGCGTTTGTAACCATATGCCGGCTAAGCTAAGTTATGATTGCTCTCGTGAAATACCACGTAGCGAAAAAAGAGCATCTGGTCTACGAGAGCAAGTTATGATACCGTATGTACCAAAAGCAGCAATTGCGTGATACAACAAATTAGTGGAGATCACCACTCAAGGGGATAACAACACCACATCGTTGGTCGCCTTATGTGTGGTTTAATAAGTGAGTGGTAACTCACAGATGGATGACAACCACCTCCACTTCCCCACCCCATTAGCAATCCTAACCGACACCATAGATCACGACCATAACCATCATCATCATTACAACGACTTGTACGCAGCAACCACACACATACAAAAAAATTACGGAAGTCGGGAGACTCAATTCTAGAAATCCAAGTACTGAGTCTGTTATCACAGTGGGTAGTTGTTGATTTTCATAGTACTGCACAATCTTCAAATTATAATCGTAAGAATCTATTGCTGACAGAATTCCTAAACTCACTTTATCACCGCTACCACTCAACAGCCTCGCATCCTGTCGCAAGGCTGGCAGATTGAGTACCGCGATACGAGTGTCGAGATGGAAGCCCTCAAACCAGTCACACCAACAGAATAGATACCCCATATGAGCCCGGATGATTAATCACTTTAATGTGTGGATTACGGAGGCCAAACGGTCTAACATGCATTATCAGTGTCCTTAAATGTGCTAATGCGCGTCCAGTTTGGGAATGTTGTGTCACCAACAGAGTGCGGCTGGAGAAGTGCGGGGAACATCTACATTGACTACCATAGCATTCATCCATGTTGTTCTACTTCCATATCGGCGAGTGAGTATCATGGCCTCTCGCAAACGCCCGGAAATATACCGTGTAACCGGCATCCCATCAACGTTCACCTCTGCAACCCTCAAATCCGCACTTTCCGAGCGTCTCCCATACGAAGGCGAGGAGTACATCCAGATCACAGCCAACATCGTCCCCTCTTGTGTCCACAACTCCACCAACACAGCCCTTGTCTCTTTCATCCCCCATCCGCCTGTGTATCTCGACTCTCTCTCAAATGGCACTACTGAGATCTATACGCTTCGCACAGCAAACTACGGCGCACTGGCCATTGATAAGAATATGTACGGCCTTACGCAGCTGTACACCACGACGCCCGGAGAAAGGATTGTTGCAGAGTAAGTGACCGTGTGCAGTCCAAGGACCGTGGCTAACACTAATAGCATTGTTGCCGTCACGAAGATTGCGGGACATGCATATGGATCGTGGCAGGCCGCAGGAGACTTTCCTCAGATGTGGTTGCGAGACTTCTTGGCCGAAGACTTCCCCAATTGCAGGACCATGACGTACGGGTACAACTCAAAGTTGGAGAGTGCGGGGATTCACCAAACCATCGATTATAACCGGAGTTTTTTGGCAGAAGTGGCAAAGGCGCGGGCAACCCCAGAGGTGAGCATAACAATTTTAATTGAATGAAACATCATGCATGATATCTGTACTGGGTCTGAAACTGTAACATATGTGTAGGAAACGGCGAGACCGCTTATTTTAATAGGTCATAGTTTCGGGGGGATAATAATAGCCCAAGTAATAACATCTTTCCCATTCCGGAGATAATCTTGCTAATTACTCCAACCTAGAGCCTGGTGAGGTCGATGGACGCGTACTTCGACGGAGACACCGTTCTACACTCCATCTGTCTAGCTACGCAAGCGATATTCTTCTTTGGGACACCGCATCGTGGCCTGTTGCTACCAGACGATATCCTCAGCGCCATCGACAAAGACAACCACGGCGAGCGTGCGACCCTGGTGGAATCAATTGGGAAAGACTCTGTGGATAGATTTCTCGGAGTCGCGCGGCGCTTCGATTTCAAGATTTATAGCTTTTACGAACAGCTTAAGACTCGCAAGTTGGTGAAGGTATGTGTATTTTATACCGACCGAGCGAGAGCGCATGGATAACTTACTGGACTGGGCAGGGTGCCGATGGCTGCTTTCGGAGGACAGGTGACTACTATGTCGTTGTAGACTCAGACTCTGCACTGTTGAATCTTGACAGCGTAGAAAAGCGGATTCCAGTGGATGCGGATCATTCGTCGATGGTCAAATTTGGATTCAAACACTTGCATCCGTATACCGAGGTGGCCAAGTATCTGAGGAACACTTTGAACGAAATTTGTACGTATCTACAGTTCTCACATGAGAGTTTGCTAAGACGTTACACAGTGGAGAAGAAAAAGGCCAGGGAATTGATGGACCGAAGATTGATGAAAGAGCGTTACCGCGTCTTGCTCGACGCACGTGATCAGGTATGGTATCAAGGCTATTTGTGAATGCGCGGACTAAAACCTCGTAGGAAGTAACAAGGCTTGAGGACAATCTCTCGAACCTTTCGATCAGCTCCCAGAAAGAGCAGCAGTCGCTCCAAGGTAGGTGTACTCTACACGTACGTAGTACATGTATACTCACCAGCACATAGAGCAGGTTGATATGTGGAAGGAGAAGTATGGTGCTCTCGCAAAGCTCTACTCAAAGCTTCGCAACGAGCATCTGTCAATGCTCGGGAAATACAAAGAATTAAAATTAGCGAAGGAGCCAGCGGGTACCGTCCAGCAGGTAACCGGCGTATTCGAGCCATATCCGAACGTAGCTATAGCCTCCTCTGTCAGTTCTACCCCTGGCCAAACTGTTTGTGCTCCTACTGCGTCCTTCAGTAATCAACCCTTCAACTGGTTTCCAAGCGCCCCTGGTGTTGGGATTCAAAACCCAGCGGATGCTAAGTTTCAGACACAACAGTTTGGAAGTCTCATAAAGCCTCCAGGGAACCTCGCAGAAACACATTTCCAGGAGCAGTCGATTCATCCACCAATTTTTCCTCCTCCATCCGGGTACTTCCCCGATCCGCAAAGGTCTTGGAGTGAAGGTGGGTGGACTAGGGAAACCCAGAAAAATCCGAGTCCCGGATCCTATCCACCCAAATTACCCCCAAAAGAAATGCCATCCGAATTCCCCAAAAAACCAACGAAAGGCGGATTTTTACGCAAAATTTCTCCATTCTCAGGTAGCTCTACCTCTAATAGCCTTAGTTGGACCTCTGATAGGCCTGGGCTTCAATGATAGCAAATGAATTTACTTCATAAACTTTCGTCCCAGAGTTTTCTCGATGTGAGTAAGCACGCTCCAACCGAGGGGTGGAATACGCGCAAACTAGTCATGGGAACGCTATGCCGTTGCGAGGCACTGAGAGATTTGTGGAGAAGCTGGAGATGGTGGCTTGGGGATGTTAGGTGAGACATTGGGGTGGCAGGTAGTCGCCAATTTATAATGTATAATAATTTCGAACATAGTGAGTGAGTGAGTGGGTGGGCTTGGGGCATATACGATATGCTTGATCATGGCCGGGGTGGTTTATAGACTACAGATCAAGGACAAATGGAAGCTCTATTGATAAGTAACTTTTCTCTCGGTCATTACGGGTTTTTGGGGATTGTATATCGATATCCTATGACCATTACGAGAGCTGGCTTCATCTCATCTCACTCTCAACCTCAACACACCGTCCAAAGATTTGCCCCCTTATTTTTTTTTTGGTCGTCAATAAGTCCTGCCATTTTGCGGCTGCTCGAGTAGTTTGGTGTATCTGAGCGTACTCTTGGAGGTTTCGGAACTTTCAACAATCGAACATAGGCTGGGATGAAAGAAAGAATCTTCAAGTCCATGGACTTCCGAGTACACGCACACATCAATCAATCAACTACGTTTCCTGGAGCTGGGGACTAGCAGTGGAGGGGGAGAAAGGGACGCTCTATGAGTAGGGTGAGTTGATGAAAGAATATTTATTCGTAAGGTTGTATATGTTATATGTTCCTAAGTTGGGCAGAAGAAGTTCGGACTCGCAGCCCCCGAAATACAATTCATGAAAGCTATCAATTTTTTTCATTTTTTTTTTTTTCTTTCCAAAGCTACAATCATCAATTGCGAGCTACCTACAAGGCAGACACAAAATCCCTTTCTTTCTTTCTTTGTTTCTTTCTTTCCATACAGACATTATCCATTCCGTCAAGGTTAGTACATATGAAAATCATCAATCCATCCCTTTCACAATATAATACAAATCCCCCCCCCACACCCCTCTTCCCTCCTTCCAATGCAGCCATAAACTACAGCAAAAACCATAGCCCCCACCGATATATAAAAAGCATGAGCACTAAAAAATGTATATATATTTAAAGCATAAACAAAGGAAACCGAAAAAAGAAATAAAAAAGTCCATTAAAAAAAGCATCACGACATAATCACCATCACCAACCACCCGGAACTGAAGGTGTAGGTGATGTAGGTTCCTCTGATGATGATGATGATGATGATGGTTTCGGCGCTTCGGCTTTTGCTTCGGTTGTGTGTTCCTCGTCCGGCACAGACACTGTTAAAACAGCTGGTGGGGGGGATTCCGCTTCGACTTTTTCATTCTCTTGTTGCTTCGCAAGTCCTTTAACTCTATCTTCCATAGCCGAATGCAACAATTCCTCATCAATCTCAGACTCATCATCCGACGTAGACGCAGATCCGGAAAGATTCAGCGGCGATGGAATTCTCAGACTATTTTGTTTCTCTGGGGTGAGGAAAGGGTTATTGATTTGGCTTCTCCGTTTCTTTGGAATATTTAATTTCCCATCATCGAGCATACCCGCTAACACAGGAGTTCGAGGTGGAGTCTCGGTTTGTTGTCCGTCCCGGAATTCCCGGAATGCTTGACTGTGGACTGAGAAAATAACGCCTCCTCCGATACGTGCCCAAAACATTGCTTCCCGAAGTTTCACGCTTTCTTCCCAGGCGTGCTTTTGGTCTCCTTCGCCTTCGCATTTCCATAGACCCTCCTTAAGAGTCCGAAGGAATGCCATGAAGTCGCAGACGCTTCTTAGTCTACTGGTGCAGTACCAGCAGAGTGGGTATCGTTGGGCGTTTGGGCTATCGCTAGTACGCATCCTATGGGTCCTGGCGTGTTGTTCGTCGGCTTTACTTTCTCCACAAAGTGCACAAGCAAAGATGGTGACTTTTGGTGAAGACGGCATCGGGTCGATGACTAGTGATCCCTCTGTGATGGCGGACAAAACGTTCCGCCGGGCAAGCCATGAAAGTCCAGGTGCACAGTCGAGTCTCAGAGTTGGTTCGACATCCTCCATCATAACGCGCTTAAAAAACTTGGACTCTTTCAGAGCTGCGAGGTGCGCTTGTGTATCCATTGTGCTACTGGCCGATCCAGACGGAGTGTGTGTTGTAGATCCTGAGTCGACTCGCCGCTTCATCCCAAACAAGCTATTCCCTATCGCAGTAGCGCCTTGGCTCGGAGAAGGCATCGATAAGCCCATGCCCATAATTTGCATTGACGCAAAGGACCCACCAGATAACCGACCTGCCGGCGAACTCTTCACTTCGTTAGGTTTGGGTTGGATTAGAACCTCACAAAAGTCTCGATACGATGCGATATCGTGTCTCAAAACTGGGTGGACAAGGTTAATCAGCGCCGTTGGAGGACAGGGTGGCACATCCTCAATATTTGACGAATTTGGCATCAGGTTGAGGGCTTCGCAAATCCGAGCGAGTGATTCCTTGCTATGTCGTTTGGCCAGGCGGGGTGTATTTGGTGTCCCTGTGGACATGCCTTCATTCTCTTCTCGTTCCTTTGTCATTTGCGCCATAACCGCTTTGAGTTCTGCAAGCTGTTCCTGGTGAGAGGCGAGTAACGACTCAGTATCTGCGAGCTGAGCTCTCAATTGCTCGTTTTTGCGATCCACGGCGTCTCGTTCCTTTCTTGCGGCTGAAACCATCTAAACCCAAACTCAGTTAACGGCCTGCTCAAAAGTTGCGTAGAATCGGACTACCTTATTTGCTTCATCGAACAAGGCTGTAGTAAGATTCTCCAACTCCTGCTCAATGTGCCTCTTATCCTTCTCAGCCTGTCCCCTCTGCATGCTTTCCTCCTTGAGCCGGTTCATCAATCGTTGCGTTTCCGTCTCCACCTCCTTCCTCTCCACCAACAACCCCTTTGCCATCATATCGGCATGTTCCTTTGCCACAGCCTCCAGTTGTCGTATCCGAGTCTTTGACAATTCAAGTTCATGTTTCGTCGCCGAAAGAGAGTCGTCCAGTTTCGTCTGGTGATTAATAGCGCTAATAAGCTTGTTACTTAGAGCAGCAACCTCTCTATTCAAATCTGATCCGTTGTCCGATCCCGCATTCTCTTCATTCGCACCCCCATCACCCTTCAAGTTGCTGTCGCTCGCCGACTTCCCCAGAAACGGTCTATCGGCGGTCATTGTGGAAAAGCCAGGCGATGTGATCGAGAGTGGACGCGGCTGAGGAAGTTTCATGCTAGATGGCGATAGCGGTCTGAGCGGGGGTGGTTTCGGCGGTGATGCCGTAAAGGAGGCATGAGGGGCAGAATGAACGAGATAGACGAATCTAAACGAAGGTTAATAACTGACTTTCCACGCCTAGCGATTTTTTTTTCTTTTAATCCTGTTTTCCGTCAGGCGGGGTCGGGGGAGACACTCACTCAGCCAGCTTTGCGGTGTTCTGGGGGTTGCGCACGAGTGTAGCTCACGACACCAGAGCGTCACAGGATAATGTCACGGAGGCAGGGAGCGGGGATAGTGTGCCGCGCGGAAAGAAGAGGCTGATGATAATGATGATCAAGAACAATTTGTAATACTCAGAAGGATAAGAAGAAGAAGTATAAGAATAAGAACAAGCTCAAGCGCACAAAAAGAGAAAGCGTCAAATAGATAGAAACCGGACTAACGAAGGCGTGTGCGAGTGAGTGTGTGAGCTGTTGTGTGTGAGTTGGGCGAGACGAGAGCCCAGAGTGATGATGCTGCCTGTTGTTAAGTAGACCGTGGACACACAAGCACCTCTAGAATGGGAATGGATGATCGTCAAGCAAGAAAGCGAGCGAGTTGAGTTGACGGAGTGACGACTGCGGAAACGAGCGAGCGACAAGACCGTATGACGCGGAAACCAACGGCGAAAAAAACTGAAAGAGAGACAACACCGAGGTCAACAACTCATAATCGCGGCATGAATTGAGACACGCAGATCCGTGGAGGAGGAGGAGGCGAGAAGAATGAGGACACAGCGCCGAACAGGGAAGTGAATTGGGAGAGCCGGAGAAGCAAAGAAGATGCCGAGGAGTCCCATGAAAAGCAAATACCGCCTCAATATATGTATTAGCTGGTCGCCTCTTCGGTCGTGAAGAGACTTTTCATGTCTGTAAGATTTATTTGCGAGACATTCTGTATATAACAGACAAGACTCTTTTGCAAGACCTTCACTTCACCCCCACGTGCAGCGCATCTTATCGTGTTCCACACACACGTCTGCGTACGTATCACTCGCTTGGGGAGAGTGCACCCGTTGCTTGTTTATTCCTGGCTTGCGAACGAGAGAGTGACAATTCCCAAAGAACAGCAGCACCGCAGGATCCTCTACATGCCGTTCACCATTCACGAATAATCATATCAAGTCCTTACACGTGCGCACTCTACAAGCAAACAAAGGTAAAAGTTGAAACCCACTCCCGTCTTGAATAGATCATTGTTTGCTGGCTTCTGGTCATCTAAGCGCCCTCTTGCTCGCACAAGTCACCGAAAACGGCTGCAGAAACAGTAGCATGTCTATTTGCAATCGAATTCTCAAACTCTAAGCATGACTAATTGGGGAATGTCTAGTTCAGACAGACAATGTTGAAGCAATTGGCTTCCACAAACAGCCGACATCATCACATTCTGCACTTCGGCAAAATGACGACGCCACCGCGCCGGCGGAGGAATTGTAACCCTCAGCTCTCTCTCCCATCCACGACTTCCCGAGGTCCCCAGCTGATAATAATTGTGATTGTGCTTATTCCGCGTCGTCAACTTGCACTGCACTGCCACCGCCAGGAATTTCCCGAAAGAAATATGGGTGAGCCGGTTACGTTGTGCAACCCCATTCCCGGGAGTGTGATTACCCGATACTCCCACGAGGTAGTCTGTGTTCCGCGTATCCGAAACAGAGACATTTCGCCAGGTGGATGAAATGAAATGAAAACGCGGGCTGGGACTTTGCAGGTGCTGTGCGGCTGTAAAAGTTGGGTTCCTAAATAGGCCGCTCGGTATTGCTGATGTTCCCCCGCCTCGTCATGAATGCGGCATTAAATGCATAATGAGCCGCCGTCGGCCGGTTGATCCTAAACCTGGCCTCTTCTTTTCGGCTTCGCTGAGCGGCGAACTGCGATTGTGTGGAAACTACCGGTAGCGCTGCAGCCGACAGCTTGTGGGCGGCGAAAATCTGCATCCAGCAAGAGCTCTCTGCGTAACGGAAACATCCTGAAGTCGTTGTTGTGTTGAAGGTCAAACTTATCGCAACACCCTTCCCACTCCATCTGACAGCTCCAAACTTTTCGCATGCCAAACACTCCCACGTGGCTATGTTTAAGCCCGAGTTCGGCGACCCTCGTCTTTGCCACTGTAAAATCTCGATTCCTTTGTTCCGGTCTCCTCCTCCTCCTCCTCCACCACACCACACCAATCCGCGGAGATCCGGCTGCTCTTCACCCATACCGGGACAAGGCGGAACAAGCTGCGATGGTAAGAACTGTCGCGTCATCTACATATAGCTCCCCCTCGCTAACGGACTTCGGGGGTTTCAAGGTGGCTAGCTCCCGCTTCGCGAATCGAGATCAACATCACACATCACACATCAAGATCATTTTGGGGTTGAGATGAGTGAGATGAGGTGAAACTATCGGTTCGAGACTGCTTTCTCGATTCTTGCAGTGTCGAAACCGCTGTGATAGCATCAGGAGGCTACCATGTTGTTGGTTTTGAGTTCGCTTTTGCAACCACTAAAACGAGTTTGCAAAACGGCAGTCGTGAGGACCTCTGATTATGGCGTCAATCTGGGAGCATGGTGGCGGAATCTGCGGTTGGAAGCATTAGCACACATAACAATTCATTCTCCCTTTCAACCAAACCCAAGGAGATTTCCACTTCTACGCCGATATCAACAAGTAAACGTCGTAAGATCACGCGGAGTCCCAGCTATAGGATAATCATACCTTTTCAACCCAGGAGAAGGTATATTCTTCTACAACCCCTTCTATTCGTTTTGAATACTAACATTCCTATTTCAAGTCAATTAATGCGATGAGCCCAGATCCTGTCCCGCACGATGCAACCTACTACACAAAGCCGAAATTGAAGGGCTTAACGGCGAGCCTAGTGACAGAGCAGAATCAATCACAACATGACCAGACCAGAGAGAAACCAACAAGGTTGAGAACGGACCGGCTTGATCTGATTACTAAAAACCCCATTCACGCTGAAACCAGCCTTGGCAACTCACGAATTGCAATCCCACTCATTACGGACCGGAAGAAGGTTTTGCAAGAGTTTTTAGGTAGCAGTTAAACGTCTCACCACAGAGGCTAGACTCAGTGTGGGGCAACATGACGATCCTCCCAGAAGAGAAGATCGTGTATCACTGTGAGCTCCGGTTAGTCGAGTTCTTCAAATTGAAAGGCATAACTGGTGGTGTAACCGGGACCGGACCGGACCAATATCAATGGCAACCGACAAATTGAGACCAGGCCGGCCTAATCTGCATGCGGGATCGGAACTCAAAGTCGTCCTCTCATTGTGCTTTCTGAGTGTAGGATTGATGCTCAGATGGGGTTGTCGGAGTTGCGGAATCCCTCCTCCGATATTCTTCAAGCAACCGAAACGCCAAAAGACTTACAGATTGCCGACGCTTTGGCGTTATTCATGGTTACCAGATCAGTCGGCGATGTTGCTACTGTTTCGTTGCAGCTATCACCAGATCAGGTTGGCCGCTATGAACATTTCACCACCAAATTCGAAACATCCAATTCAGACCAACTACACCCAACGTTCAACTTGGTAAAACAACTCTACTCTACTCTTGTCCCAGCTATCAACCCTCACCTGGCGCGTCTAAACATCAGCACTCCAAACTCTTTGCTGCACGACTCTCCCTGCTTGGGTTACATCCAAGGAATGCGACTCCGAAGTACCCTTTCAGGACCTTCACACTGACCGAACATTGCTTCCCAGGTCGGAGGTAAAAAGTTATGGTTACTCTGGGAATGCTTGGTCTCTGTTGGGGAGATGTTGCCCAGCGATACGGATCCCTCGAAACGTTTTCTCTTGCGGCTATTGAGATTATTGTTCCTTTCTGCTGGGAGAAGATCAAAAGACGGATGAAACTGATCGACGAGTCCTTCGGACAGTATATACGCAACTGAGCCGCGCCCTACGAGTTACCAACTGCTTTGGTGTCACAGATCGTGGATGAAGAGGGGCGAACGATCATGGACGGGACTCACGGAGTTACCCTAAACGATGAAATAAGGCCAGTTCATAAGAGATGTTGTTCAGGCTTTACCAAACGTTTCTTTACCTTCCCATTATACTTTCTGGAATTCCGAATTACGACGGAGCTAAGCATCATCATGACTACGCTCAAATCTAAGTCTTTTTTGGGAGGCGAGTCAGCAAGCGCTGTTGTAGTCTATGTACATACGCCCTACAATCCAACAACCTATTCTGAACAGAATGGCGTACATCGGGTCGACGTATATCCAATCACTCAAGTGTCGACCTCGTCTCCCTCGCATATCTATCCCCAACGCATTCAACCAAACCAATACAGGGAGCGACGGAAGCTAGTGCTGCCTCCTGCAATTCCAGACACCGCGTCCTTCCTACTCGTCAGGTCGCTCACTGCAAGAGTAGACCAGCTACTCCATGGTGTTCTGGATACGAAGTCGCAGTCACCAGAGGCTGCTTCTTTGTTCACCGCTGCTGTTGTCGATTCAACGTGGTATATAAGGAATCCTGCTCTTATCCTACTCATTGTCATCATTGCTGACACTGTTTCAGTAGTGTATCGAGTCAATTCGACGAAAGGAGGAGGAGGGGTTGGGAAGGAGGGTTGAGGATGGTTTGTTTGTAATCCCCCAAGGCAGGGTTCAAATTGTGCGTGTGTTTCGTATCAAATACAGAAGCCGAAGGGGCTGGACTCTGCGAAGAGGTTGTAATCACTAGAAGACAAACAGGTAATTTATATACAAGTCTTGCATGATACCACACGGCATCCGTCGGGTTTTTGGGGAAATCGGTATTTGCCAGCAATGTTCCACTGGCAAGATACTTGCCAAGCCGTATGTACTTATGGAGAGCTATCAGAATAAAAGAGTAAAAGAACGGTATGGTCTAACCGTTTAAAGCGCCGTATACGTAGTTTTAAGCCTGGGACGTTTGTGAGGTTTCGAACCGCGGTGTTTATAGCACCGAGTGTTTATAGCACCGAGTGTTTATAGCACCGAGTGTTTGTAGCACCCGTTAGGCTATCTGCTCTTGTATATATTATGGTTTCTACTCTACAAATCTTAAGCTGGATGTCGAAGGGCAAAA
>MU122276.1:36150-70591 GCA_014904905.1 Wilcoxina mikolae CBS 423.85
GCAAAAGAACGATATCTAGGTTTCTGGGCGTTTAGAGCGCCGTAGGTTTTGAGCCATGAGGTTTCGAACCCAGTACCGATGTTTACAGCATCTGGCCACCTGGTGTTTATTGCACCGGTTAAGCTAAGCATTCAGCTATGTAGCATCCATTACCATCTTGTTCAAGACTAAAGCTGGATATTGTAGGGAAAAAGAGGACAAAAGTGAGGTTTTGAGCCAGGAGGTTTCGAACCTCGGTGTTTACAGCACTATGTTTAGATCACTTGCGTTTATAACGCTATGAGCGTTTCGAACCTGGTGTTTACAGCACCCGGTGTTTATTGCACCGGTTAGGCTAAGCTATCAGCTCTTGTATATGCAATGATTTCCACCATCTTGTTCAAGACCAAAGCTAGATCTTGAAGGGCAAAAACACAGCAAACTGCAGGTTTTGAAACCCGTGGTCTAGTGTTTGTAGCGCCATGAGGTTTTTGAGCCATGTGGTTTTGAGCCTAGGTCGTGTTCTGTCTGACGTTTGGAGCGCCTTTGACTTGGAAGTTTCGAACCCCGGTTGTTTACAGCACCTGGCCCAGCTGGTGTTTATTGCACTAGTTAAGCTAAGTTATCAACTCTCGTAGGTATATGCAGTTATTTCCACCATCTTGTTCAAGACTAAAGCTGGATCTTGAAGAATAAAGCCAGGGCAAAAGAGTGATTCTGTGATTCTTAGAGGTTTGAAATCCGTGGTCTGCTACGGCAGTATTTTTGAGGATCGGGTGCCAATGCAAGGATCACGAAGTCCCCTAACCAAAATGGTGTAATTTTGAGAATGAGGTCGCATACTGGATCTTTTTCGAGCATAGAGTGACTAACAAAATAAGCCTTTTGGGCGTCTGAAAGTTATATATACCGTTATGTTGCAGACCTACCATATACCCCCTTGAAAAAAATGCTAATAGGGTGAAAACCTGCCGAGAGCCTTTCCTTTTGCCCGGTCGTAATGAAGCTTTACATTACCATTACGGAAATCGACCGAGAGCACCTGGCTTAACTGGTGCTAGAAACACCAGGTGTTGGAAACGCCAGTCATCGGAGAAGGTTCGAAACCTGCAGTGCTGTAAACACTGAGATCACAGGCTAGAAACCTGCAGAGATTATTTCTTTGCTCTCCTTTTCCCCGGCTGTAATACACTCAATCATGCTTGAAGATTATGCACTGGGAAGTTTACATTACCATAGTTTGACTCAACACGCATTCAGCAACTGAGCACATAGCTTAGCTGGCCGAGCATGTAGGCCAGGTGCGGATTCGAAACCTGCGGTGCTAGAAACACTAGATTGCAGGTTCGAACCCTGCAATACCAAGGTCGCAGGCTTCAAACTTGCAGTGCAATAAACACCGAGATCACAGGCTAGAAGCTTACCAAGATCATCACTCTTTTGTATCAAGTGCGGGATATCGCCGAGAGTATGTGAATTGAACGCACCCTGTGGATTTTAGGCCATTAACCCAGCTGATACACATGTATCAAGAGCAATAGACCCCCCTCATAGTTGAAATATTGGAAGTTGGATATGTCGGCCATGTAGGATTGGCTTCCTCTGCGGTGCTGAATACTCGTATACAAGTCATAGGCGATAATTCCTCCCAAGAAGGTTAGAATCGGAAGCTGCATGAATTCTTCGAAAAGTTAAGGTTGACAGGGCGGGAGACTTTAAGGATAGAATGAAACGCGGCGCAGCATGGTGGGAGAAAGAAAAGGATGGCCTGGTGAAAAAAAAAGAACTGAACGGAGGGCTCAGCGAACACGATATATTACTCCTTTCAGCCTTCTCTTCCTCTTCCTCCGTGTCGTGGTTCGTAAGGAATAAGTAGTTATTGGGGGGGGGTCTTATTGTATGTTGAATACTTAATATAGTTTCCACTGCGGGCGCGTTTCATGTTTCTGCTTCTATCTAACGCGAAGTTATTCCCTCCACCAGTAACTTGTTTACCCAATACCTGAGAGGTAGGTGGGATGAAAACTTGCGGCCGTACCTACTCCAATATTGCATTCAGCGGAAATGCTGGTGCACCCAAAAACCCCAATTGCAAACGCTGCGGTTCTCTTTTGCTGCGCGCAAATGGTGGTTGGAATCCCTGTACTTTAACACCCACCATGACCGCTCTGCTCTGCTCTGAAATCTGGGCCTTTTTTTCCTATATATAAAGGAAGGAAATCCACCATGTAGATGTGGTGAGAATCTGATTTACGATCAATACTTGTGGCAGGTATTTGCAATTGAAGATGATAGGCAACATAAGAGACAAGAGCTCGAGGTTGAAGGGATATTTTTTGTGTCTGGGAGTAGAAACTAAGTTAACTTGATGACTGTGGCTTGGAAATTGATAGCTTCATGATCATGAAACCAATCCATTTTTTGGTCCTTTCCAGAGGTGTAGAATACAGTTCGCCGAGGATATCAAACCTCGCCAAGCCCACGCTAAAATTTGATGGTTTGATGATTCCACATGCCTCTTACTCTCCCTCACTCACCCCCGCCACCACTCACCACTCACCACCTCACCTCACAGCAAACACATACCATGCCCCCGGTAACACAAATCCCATCTGGCCACCACGGCGGCGCACCAAGCACATTCGACAAAAGTACGCCCTCTTCACCCTCCCCCCGTCACCACCGCCACTGTCTGACACAGACCAACAGTGAAAATGGGCGCCCTAATGGGCGGAACCGTCGGCCTGGCAATGGGATTCATTTTCGGAGGGTACACGATTATCAAGCAGGGTCCTGGACCCAACGGGGTTATTAGAAGTCTCGGACAGTATATGTTGGGCTCGGCGGCGACGTTTGGGTACGTTCGGGGGAAAGGCGGGGGGATACTTGAAGGGGGGCTCGCTAACGCTCGCTGGCAGGTTCTTTATGTCGATTGGATCTGCGATTCGGACGGAGGGCCCGCCGGGGTCGATGCAGCGGTGGGCGGAGGCGAGGGCGGCGGTGGTGTTGATGGAGAAGGAGAGGGGGGAGAGGCGGTGAGGGGAGAAAGGCGGTGAGGGGAGAAAGGCGGAAGGGACCCGGGGGATTGAAGAGGGTGTATAACAAATAAACAAACGGGACGGACGGGGAAGGGAAGGGGTGTATGCTAGGGGGATGATATGGATTCATGCATTGTGGATGAAGGAATGTTTTGATGCGAGAGAATGATGTACGTTGAATTACTACTCCCAAATCCCGAGACGAGCAAGCCTGGTCTATATATAAAATCCCCCAATGCAAAAAAAACCCAACAAGCAAAGCAAAAGGAATCCCGAACAATGTACAAATACCCTAGAGTTTAATCCATCCAAACAGTCACTACTCAGCCCTCTTTTCAGGACTATCCAATCCCACCTCCACTGCTTCCGCGATGGCGGCAGTATTTGCTGCTGCCGCCCGCTTCTTGAGAACGTTCTCGATAAATGCTTCCCCGGCTTTGTAGCTGCTCCGTACCAGTGGCCCGCTGGCAACATACATGAACCCCATCTCGAGCGCCTTCACCCGCCACTTCTCGAATGCTTCAGGGGTGATGTATTCCACCACCTTCATGTGTCGTTTCGTAGGCCGCATGTACTGGCCGAACGTTACGACGTCCACATCGACTTTTCTCAGCTCTATAGGTAGCACATCAGCCAGCGCTCTCTCTCACTCCTGGGTGATAGTAGCACATACCTTTCAACGCATCGACCAACTGCTCCTCCGTCTCCCCCAGTCCCAACATAATCGAAGTCTTCGTAATCAACCCCTCCTTACTCTCCTTCGCCTTCTTCAGCACGGCTAAACTCTGCCGGAACGTCGCTCTCCGATCCCTCACAAACGGCGTCAACTCCTCAACCGTCTCAACATTATGTGCATACACATCCAGTCCACTCGTAGCAACCCTCTCAACACATTCCATATCCCCCATAAAATCCCCAGTCAACGCCTCAACAAGTATGTTAGGCGCCTTCTGCTTTATCTTCACTATCGTCTCCCGGAAATGTCCACTTCCCCCATCCGCCAAGTCGTCACGATCAACACTCGTCAACACAACATACCCCAACCCCCACCGCGACAGCGCCTCCGCAGTGTTCTCGGGCTCGTGCACATCTAGTGGTGGCGGACGGCGGTTGGTTTTTACGCTGCAGAAACGACAGCCCCGTGTGCAAGTATCCCCCATAAGCATTATTGTAGCGGTCGCGGCGGACTTGTCGCTGCCACCCCAGCATTCGCCGATGTTGGGACATCGCGCTTCTTCACACACTGTGTGGAGGTTGAGACCTCGGAGGTCGGATTTGATCTTGGTGAAGTTTTGGCCGAGCGGGATGTTCGTTTTTAGCCATGATGGCAGGCGAACAATTTCTTTGCCTTTGGAGTTTATGACGGTGCGGATTTCGGAGGAGGAGTCGGGGGTGCCGGAAATGAAATCGCCGAAGGAGGGCCCGGAGTTCAGCCGGTCGGTGAACGTTGTGGGCGGCCGCTTGGTTATGCCCGCACCGGGGGTGGTGGTTGCGAGTGTGCGGGTGAGGGACAGACGGAGGGGTGGTGGTGGTGGCATGGTAGTTGGTGTTGTCGGTGGTGGAGAGAAAGATTCGGGCGTCGAAGATGAAGATATGTTGCTTAGGCGCGGTTCGGTGGCGAGATTGATAAGATAAGCTGTGAGCGCCCCCGACGATTGCCGAGAACAGGATCGAGAACAACGGGTCGCGGGAAATGGGCGGTGATATGATGTACTCTATGGTAAGATATGGCCGATTACTCTATGGTGTGGAATTGTGGTTTGGGGTGGTTGTGTTGCGGAGAATATGTGGCTAGTGATAGCTTGTGATGCTTGAGGTCAATCCGCTATTTCTTCTGATTGCCACGGTTCAAGATAGTTGATCCAGGTAGAAAAGTGAATGGTACGAAATATCACGGATTGAGAGGCTGCATTTTGCAGTACTAATCCCTACTACGAGACAAAGACCCCAGGGTTGACCCAGGGTTCACTTAACGAATGTCACCATCAATACATAGCAACGCAATCCTACCACAACGGTCAATCCCTTGCATTGATAACGCTACACAATGGACTACGCATAACCTGCGCGGAGCATATATGTAGAGTACGTATCCTTCAAACATCGTATTCGGTATTCGGAGCGAATACCACCAGTGCATGGCCTGGCCAGTGCGTAATAAGCTTGACAAGACCAGGGGTTTCTATCATATTTTTTTTAACCGCCCCGGGGCGTCCGCGGCCGGAAATTTAAGGTCTGTGCAGTCAAGGGCCACGTTTATGTACATACGTCAGACCTTATATATATTCAAAATGTAAAGCTCCGATAGAGTAAAGTAGCCATATCCTTGGATTTTACCGATCTGGTATCTGATCCAGGCGTTGAGAGAAAGCTTCTCGATCTTGACGGGGGATTTTGAAACACTTAAATCGTTGCAGGCCCAGGTGCGCTCCCTCCGGTGGTAATTTATTGTGGATTTGCGGGTGAAGGAGCCCAGGGCCGAGGCTGTCTGCCCACAGAAATTCACATGGAAACACCATTCAATAAAGAGTATATCCAATGCATAGAGGCGGTAACTGGAATACAAGGTTTCCAACCCTGGGGGAATCATTTTTGTTCGCTGCAAAGGACAGGAAATCATCGGCCTAGGTGTAGATCGGGGACGCCGAAGAATATGTATGGAGACTATCTATTGTGAATTTGTGGTTACCGCACTGTAACGATAAGTATCATATCAAACCCCGCTCTACCCAAAGGCTCCGGCCCTCTTACCCAGCCATCCCCATTTGTCTCTCAATTACAGACGTTGAATCGCATTCACATATCGTCACCCGAACCAGGAGCGGCTAGCCACAAGTCTGTTCAGGAGGTAGTATTGGCTTTTATTTAAAGGAGCGGATATTCCTTCCCTTTCTCTCCTATTCCTTAGAGTCATGTTTCCCCTCACACGGTTGAAAGAGAGATTCTTGAACCCCGGTAGATTTTTCTTCCACACCTGTGGAAGCGTAGGCAGTTGTGATCCGTGTTGCATTTTCCTTGGATTAGTTTGGTTCTTAGAGTTACTTGTACCTTTTATACATAATCCCATTGTCTATAAGGCACGACTATCGACTAAATGCTTTTAGCGTTGGGTGTTTTCATCCGCCAGAGCCTTGAGCAGCAAAGCCCGAGCCTCACCCAATTGCAAACCCGGGCCTCAAAACGCCTAGGTCTAACCCCGTGTCCTTACTGATTGTGAAGCCGTGACCAATCTAAACTCCTACCTTCATACGGACGATGGGCGACGGTATGTACGTAATTTAAAGAGTCGGACGGGCAGGCTACTGGGGTGGTGTTGCTAGTGGGACAGTTTAATAAACTTCTAGTTGTTGATAACTTCCGATCGACACTTTGGCTGGCCTGTCCGACTCTTTACTGAGTGAATCATCCTCAGATCATGGTATGTCACCCGAAAGTTATTATCAGATGGCGGTTTCCTGTCAATCTTCCATGAGACATCACTCGGCTTGGCGTCAGACCTCCTTCTTCGTTTGGCTTTTTCATTTATATGAATACCACTGATCTCTACATGCCATATAGCTGTCACTCCCATGATACTTTGCCAACTTACTTAGCCCGAGAACTCCCGAGTAGTTGCAGAACGTGGGTTCTGTCTATTAGTGGATAATTTCTGGTGTACTGATGTAGGTGGTTAATTTTCTTCAAGGGGAATTCCCCTTACGTGAGATAAGGAGTTCGGGTCTGGTTTCAGAATCCATAGAGGAATGGATACTGTTCCGAGTATGGTGGACAAATGACAAAAGAATGAGTGCTTCAGGTTTCGAACCTCGGCAGCACTGTGTCATGATCAGCACCTGGCGTTTATTGCGCCATACACTGCCAAGTAGCCTGGCGGTTGGTCCTTGTTTATTGAAAAGTTCGACTCTGATTAAATTTTCAACAATCTGTCTGGTCTATTATGTAATTCATGGGACGAATGAACTTGGACAGGTGTGTAAAGAGTCCGTTGGAGCCTGATATGGGTGATATTGCGGTTTTCGGGTGGAGAGATGGTAGCGTTTGTTGTACGCTGTCTCCTTTAATTTTCTCGTCGTGCCGGTTAGATGAACGATGTCTGCTATTCTAGAAACCCTTCTAGGCGCGGCAGACAAAGATTTAAGAGAGCAAAAGAACGAATGCTACAGGTTTCGAACCTGGTGTTTATAGCACATGACGTTTATAGCATCTGCAGGCCTGGCGTTTATAACACCATACACTGCCACTTAAGCTAGGCATCAATTCTTGTTATTGGATGCTGGTTTCCCGATAATGTTGCCGATGGACTAGACCGGCCCGCAGGGCAGACTGCGGCCTGCAAGCATCATATATAAGCGTAAGTACTGGGCACGGGATTTTGCGGATGACTTTTATTCTATAAAGCCCGTAGCTCGGTGAGTCTTGACAAGCTTTAAGGCTGGCTTAAATTGCATTGCTACCATGCTGTATTCCGTCTTAGCATCGCCATCTCTTGCTTTCAACACCACAGAACAAAATAGTGTGATTTCTTGTATCGAGTCTCCCACGCGGGTTTGAAGATATCGATCACCGGCACCTTACTAGTTAACTCAAAATATTGCAGATAACTAGGAACAGTCCATAGTTCTAGATCTTGTCCATCGGAATCCGGCAGTCTTGGTCAGCTTGCGAGGTTGAACCCAGCTGCGGCCACTCATGAATCGAAACAGAACGTTAGGAATCACTGCTCGGGTATACAACTACCGAAATAGTCACAAACAGCCAAGCGAAGTGTGTGCGAAATACATGTTGTAGCTCGCCGCCTCATACGATCAAACTGCGGGTTACGGTGAGAGATTTAATGAGAGGAATAAAAACAGAAGTAGTTAGTTCCGCCCTTCCATAACTTCTCTCCAGCTCAGCGCAGACCAAGGCAATTACGTATTGAACACGGGTTTAAATTTTTAGAAGCTGGGAGTTATGACATTATACTTTTTGGTCTAGTCTGGGAGGAAGACTGAAATGATGGCGAATGCATATGGTGGAATCTCAACCGCTTGCTCTCCTGTCCTGCTGTTGTCTTCGATTTGTGTATCGTGAGGGGCCAGGTCCAACCACAACAAGGTCGGACTTCATGAAGCACCGATCCGGCGTCTCTGGTCCAAAATTTGACGAGCCAGGCGGCTTAGGGATACTCTGATAGGAACACAGCTAGCATCTTTGCGCGGCAATTCAAGTTGCAGCTTTTCGGAGCACCGGGTATGATAAAGCAGCGCCCCTCGCCCCCAAACTAGGCAGCGACGACAGATATTTGCGGACCATAGTGCTGACGACTCAGTCTACCGGAATTCCTCTTATGGTGAGTATTCTGTAACTTATCCAACTACAACCCCCATCTCTCGCTCTCGCTTTCGACGCAGGGTCTTTCTATCGGGCCCCACTGCTCATACTACTATGGCCGCCTTATTAACCATCATAAACTGCCCGTATCAATCCACATCATTGCTGACTATAGTACCGAAGGTTGCTGTGCGAAGGGCTGTCATCTTTGCGGTACCTTGTTTGGCAGAGCACCTGGCTATCCGATCTCGTCGCAACTGGACCGAATCATTCATCCTGTCAGCACACCCGCACATATCAAACCTCTGCAGCCAGAGAGACTTGTGGTGTGGGGCACTGTCCTGGATGGTTCTAGCGTCCATGGATAACGCATATCCATGATCTGTCAACAGCTGATGAACCTGGAGAACCCCTGATTCGAGGGGCAGCTGAGCTAGTTTGACACGTCTTCATGGGTTAAGTTCCTAGTTCCCTTACACGGGGCCTAGCTAGGGTCTCCCGGTGACACTTACATATCCACTGACAAAGCTTGTCTTCCAGATATCCTGGGAGTTTGTATCCAAGTAACAGCTCCCACTGCAGCAGTCTTGGAATGGTTGCTATGAATCTCGGCTGATTGCAGCCCATCAATATCCGCGGAGAAACAGTCGATTAACCTGGAACTTCAATATTCAGATGCAAGAAAGACCCATACTGTATTGCACCAGCTATTTGACTGACCAAATAGTTGCGCGGTGGGCGCAGGGCGCGACTGCCCCACCTCTCATCACTCGCGTGGTCATTCCTATTACTTTTGGCTTAAGAGACGCGGATCCCCACTCCCCGCTCCCGGTCTCCCTCTCTTTGTTTTTCGCGTTCTCCAGCTCAAATCCGGGAGCCGAGGTTTCCGAAACTTCTATGTAATGGGGTGTGTTCTAGGGCTGTAATAACAACATGGGTGGAGATCCTACCTTTGTCTGCTGCGGACTTATGCGTACGTATGGCCAGCCCGTTCGAGGCCGACCGCATACAGGGAGGGGCAGTTCTGGTGGAAAGTTTCAAGTGGATGTATCATGTTATGGCCGCAAGTGGCCATGTGCAATTTGGTTAAAACAAAAACCATGTGGGTGGAAGGGGTAGAACGAGGCTAACAATGCAAATGCCGCCAGAAGTCTTTCATTTTTGTTTAAACCAGTTTTCCATGGAGATCTGTGTGGAAATATGTTATGTTAGGGAACGCAGAAGGGAGCTCCACGCTTGTGTAGGGACAATTTCCTTAACTACCTTGTCATTAATGTCGGTCGCACCTATCTTTGCCATCCGTTTGAGGAATTCCTAATCATAATCCGATGGTGAGATCGCTCGTGCACTACCTCTTCATCGTAGGGGCGGGGTTGAACGACGGGATATATCCATCTATTTTCACACCCCTGCACTGGAGTTTCTTCTTCCCAACACTTTCAACGCATGCGCGCAAGGTAACTTCAGATGCCATAGCCGCAGCAAAGCGCATCGGCCGTTATAACGTTATCTCTCCTATGTTGACATGCGCATGTTATCCGATCTAACTTGCCGGTTTAAACTGGATTCGTCGAAGCCACGCCCGGTCATGCTGTCACCAGGATAGACGATATATTGACATTATAATTTGGAACCCTATCCATACTTCTGGACCTCCTCCATATTATGCAAGATTTGTGCAAGCAATCAAGGCTGGTGATCATGGGGTACGAGTCCGACTGTCCTTCGGCGTCGTTTATCCATGGATCTAATCTAATGTAGACCCCACCGTGCCACCACCCTGCATGCCCAGCAATTAATTGTCGTGTGGAGTATATTCACGATATCGATATCATCCCCAAGGGCCTCAAAAAAGGCCTTGCATAAACAGTATGTGTTTATGCCCCTGGCCCGTATTTTGATTTTGTTGAGAAGAGGGGGAGAAGAGCTCGGCGTTCTCTAGACAATGAAGTCGAGGGATCGAAATTGTGGAGTATATTTTTTTTATCCAGGAATCTGGGTTTAATCTGCATTTATTATCAATCCAGTGTTCTTCTTAAGTCAGGGGAAATACTAACCTATGTTCAACATCTCACCCGTACGCTACGGATTGGATCAATCAAAGCAATCGTACTATGTCGTTGAATTTTGATGTATCGAGCCATCTGAAACAAACCGGGGTTAGGGTTCTGGGTGGCCTAAAACTTCCGTCATCCAGTGTACATATCTAGATCTGAGTAATTATAACTAATCAGCTGAGGAATCATGGACCTTGCAAGAAAATTTGCTTATCTCCCAATCACTCAAATGAGAATTGCTCTGATATGCACGAGCCAGAAGACGGCTTGAGTCATAGTGTTCGGACCAGCCTCGTGTGCTCGGTCCACGGCTGGGAAATATCCGGTATCCGCTCACATGGAGATTGCAACTTATCGATCGGTCACTTTGACGAGATCTAAGTGCTATCTATTCCAAATATATTCCAAATAGCAGTGATGGCCACAAGGATAGTGCTTGGCTACTGTAGAAAGCCAGGAAACCCGGAAACCTGCTAATGGAATCAATTCCGATACACCCTGGCCCAAGCAGTCTTAGCTATGGCAAAGAACGCCATGCTCGAGATGCTGAGATTCTGAGAGGAAAGTTTACGCATTGCAGGCTTGCTCAGCCCAATTTTTTTCCACCTCAGTAAGAAGCAGAGAACTAGCAACGTCGACCATGGCCATCCCAAATTGATGATATGATATATGTACAAAGACTATTATTTCCCTCAACACAAACATTCAACGCCAAATCATTGCCCCACAACCATACTGCATAAAACATTACCGGGCATAGGTAGTACGTACTCCCAAGGAAATCCGAGCATCAACTCCCCGCCCCTCTCGCCATCGAGGCATTATCATTGTCGCATTTCCAAACAAGCCCACCCGCATCTATCACCGCCACATCTCTATAGTCCAAGCGGAGGCCATAAGGCCACTCACCATCAAAAACAATTGAGCCTCAGCCTCGGTCCACACAAAACTCTCTTTCGTATGAATGCGTGTGTAGGGCCGGGAAAAAAGTGTTCCGCCGGTATTGCGACAACATTACTGGTTTTTGACCCTGAATGTATTCAGACCCTCCTTTGGCATGCCACGCTTTCGCCGGAGCTCTTCCCAGTCTTTGGAACCACTTTCTCGTTCGGCGGGCGGTGGTGGTTGAGGTCGGTCTTTCTTACGTTGTTGCTCTGGAAAGTTCAGGGTCAGTTGTGAATATCAATTGAAGGGTTAGGTATAACGTACTTGAGCTATCTCCGGAGGCACTTGGTGCGGGGTTTAGGATCTTGCTGATATCCATTATGAAGGAGTCTTGTATGGTTGTTCGAAGTCTTGAGATGAGATTTTGGATGGAGCTTCAAAGGTACTTGAGCTGGGGGGTAGTTGGTAGATGTTGAAAGTTGAGGTGGTACGTGCGTTGTGATGAGAATCCGCTGCAGCTGTCTGTTGGTCTGAGGATTCGAGGGCGGCCGAAGGCTCGACTTTAAACTAGAACTCCAGACGCCTGGAAGAACCCGGCGTCCCATCCGTCCCGGCTCATGTGTAGGCATGCAACGTTGCGTGCATGTTTTTGAAACGCAGCCGAAGAAAATGTCGCCTCCTCCCTACCTCCATTCCTCCTCCATTCCTCCCCCCCACCTACCTACCGGTACCGCGAATGGCGTTTCCCATCTGGAAAGTGGATCCACTTTCCTCACCCGCTCCGTATACTGGGAATACCAGATTAAACAAGCTTCTAGTAGTGTCGCCCTAGTATAGCTACAATTTTTACCGTGGTCCGTTCGACGGAATTTACCACCCCAAGAACCGTGTACCCTACTGCACAAACCACGAGAGAAAGATATGCAGCGTTTCATGTATGGAGATCTTCCGCTCGCTTATATAGCCGGGGAGAAGTGAATATCGGCTGTATCGGATGCCCACGTGTCTAGCTCGTTGCATATTGGGATTAAAACAGTTATTTCGAATTTGGAACAAAGGGTTATTGCGTGGTCTGCACGCGTAGCTAGGGTGCCCATCGCCGCCCATGGCCATCGGGAGGGTAGATACCTAAGGCCGGGCCGGGATTGCAAGAAAGAAAGTTTCAAACATATTTTCTCCGGAGAAGATATTGAGAGATGAACCAACAGGTTACTGTATATTCATCGGGGAAATAATTAGGTGCTTACTGAGGCACAGCATGGCGCCGTGGTACCATCAACGCTCTGGCATTTTCGGTTGAATTGGCAAGGCTGAAGATGTGATATATCGATCTTGAGCGAGGTCATATCCGCATAACACGTACTCTGGAAAATGTGCTCTTCGATTACGCATATTGTTCCATCTGTTTCCGCCGTATATTGTAATCCGTTTTTTCTCGAACACAGTACGGCTTTGAAATAAAAATCCAGGAAACCATGGGTATTTGCAAGGGTTGTTAACTTCTTCAGGCTGGGTTTCCGTCATGAGGTCTGCGCTCTAACAGATCATTCGAACTTGAGTTACCTCAATCGGATTTTCCATTAAACAGTTTGTGTCATGGCCAGTAGAGTACATGGAATCCCTGTTCTTTTCATTCTATCGCTGGATAATATGGCAAAATACGCCGGGTTATTGATGCCAGATGCGCGTCATCGATGCATCTTTGTTAGAAGACGGAGTTAAGTAGACAGTTTTAAAGAATTCTCCGGCAGCTGCAGTACTCTAGGATTTCACCTACAACACTTATTATCTCCTATTAAGGTCAGGGGTTGCAATTGCTTATATCCAAAACTTTCCACGCAGAATGTGTGATTTTTATTTCCCAAGACCGTAATCAGGGGCATCAGTTGTATTGTCACAGTAGGTAATCCGAAGGTGAATTGTCCAGCCGAGCTTGGGCCCGCGTCTTCACATATTCTCACTCGCGTTAGTTTTCAAACTTCGGTCTTACAACCCCGGCTCCATATCCATGAGGACCTTCTTTATTTCGGCTTCTAGAATTTCCACCGAACTGTCAGCCGTTGGTGGCGGGAGCTCGGACCGTCCCAGTCCGGCTTAGTTAAAGTACCAATTGCTAAATTTACCACCGCCGTTTCTTCAGGACCCTGCATTCGATATGTTTCACCCCTACCCCACAATCACCGTTAGTAGGACACTCCGGCTACCTGGATACCCCCAATAGATCCCCCCCCCCCCTGGAACTAGCCCTCGTAGGCACCCAAACCTGGGTCTGCCTAAATTGAGTTCCTGAGCTTAATTTTGTCCCGTTTCAACAGCTGGAGCATGTTAGACCTTCTCCCCACGAAACAAATGCAGAATTGAAGGGTGGCGCATATTGCATCAGTTGCGGGTTTCCCTGGACCGCACATGTATGCCCGTCGTGGCTACGGAAACGAGAGCGAGAAGTACAAAAGTGTGAGTAAGTGTACATGATTAAGTAGGAAGACAAAGAGGAGTGGATGCATGAACCACAGAGAAATACACAGGGCATCACTCGGAACCCGAGCACACTCCGAGACTACACTCGTTACACGGCAAACTGATGACGTCCGGTTTCTAGATCTGGCCTCCGGGCCGGGAAACTGACGTTGCCGTGTTCATGTTCCAGAAGATCCCACTATCTCCCAGATCCCCCCCTCGTTCACGAGCTAGGCAAAAAATCGTCTGGGTACGAGAGGACCATTATCCTTACCACCACGGTAGTTTTGACCTGGATGTGCCACGTGGTTCTTTAACCTCAGTTGCCAGCCAAGTGAGTTCACCGTCCTCGACTCCCGACTTACCAAGCGTCACCCGTCAGCAGGTCAGCCCAGAATTGGCCCTCCGAAACCCGCAACCGGGGATATCGAACTACCATAATCGTGGAAGGAATTGAATATGAATTCAAAGGATTGCCATGCCCTACAGATCGCCCCCTGGAAACGATGAGTGAAGCATGCGCAGCAAGGATGATATTCCGTTCAACTCAAGCCGCACAACTGCCACTAGGTGCATATCTCCCCACATGTCGCCCATCATGACAACCGATCATGCCCGCAGACTTCTAGTTCGCTTCTGCCAGTCTTCAAGGCTATATACATCTTGACAAAAAACCGCCCGGTGATGGCCTTGCCGGAGAGAGACTCAAGAAATTACGTAAGTGACGTAGGGATTTACCATGTGTATATCGACCTTCAAACGAAGATTCTCGGATATTGCAATTAAATTCTCCGAATGCCACGGTATACCATCCTAGGTGTCGATTTGGGAGCTCTCTCCCTGGTGTTCGGAAATTCAGCAAAAACCTGAACTATGATATCTAGAGTACCTCCCATAAACCCGATAAGCTTCACACTCTCCACTCAACCCTGTTCCATTCCGCTTCCAGGTGTAACTGAGCGGCGAGGTTGCCGGACGTCTTCGGATTTCAGACTTTCCGGCACTGAATTATCATCACTCCCCGGGCCGACCGATGTCATTCTCCTTGTGGAAGTTCAATGCTCCCCGGATGAGGAAAGCTACTAGAAGGACTAATCCCTGTACAGCCACGGTACGACCCACCATACCTAGTGCATGCGCATTCAAATTAACCTGCATTCTGGAACGATTTGCTTGGTGGATCGTGGGGTGAGAATGCAGCAGGGATTTCGGGCGCATTCGGATATTTCGCGAAGGGGGAGGAGGGTTCTCGGGCTTCAAAACTCCCTTCTAGAAGAAAAATCCACGTTTTTCTGAAACGGAGAACCGTTCGGCAGACGTTCCAACTAACGGATCATGGCCCCTCAAAACTCTGAACAGGAAAGTCGTCTGACGTTTTACTAAAAACGCTTTTTTCTTTTATTTTACGCTAAACATAACGCCTTGTTGTACTCATGTACCGGCAATTGACGATGATGACCTTATAGGTTTTTTTGCGACGTCTGAATGGTCGCTAATGCACTGGAGTGGCACTGTGTGGCCTGACAGCTGACGTATCATCCTCATGATCAATTGCCGGTACAGTTCATAGTTCACAGAGGATTCTTCCATGTAGAAAAATAAGATCTCCGAGTTTGGTATACCTACTACACAGCAGCCTACACAAGGCGTCGAAGGAATGGTGGAGATTGAGTGCGGTAGTTTGTAGAAAGTTGATACCTATATACCCAGGTAGATTTTGTGCCGGACAAATGATTCCATGGTCAAACCATTGCGTTTGAGTCCGCATGTGTGATGTTGAGATTTCCCTAGGATCTCTAGACCTGTTACGGTGGAGACATGAAAGCCATCATCGTCCTTGAACGGAGTTTGTTGTACTACATCCGAACACGGCATTATAATTTAATGCCAAGCAAAACTGGGAACGGTCCGACTAGCTGTTGACCGCTTTTTGATATGACAATTGCTAAGCGATTTTCATGAGCTAAATCGACCGTTATCCATATGGGCCTTTCACGACAGTTCATGGTGTTTTGGGCCACAACCTACAATGATCTCGTGCTCAGACGTCTGGCCGTTGGACTCGATCTGGAACCCCCACGAAATAAGCCTGCTAGCGAGATTAGATTAACGGCTACGGCCAGTCATCTATTCTCTAAAAACAAAAGCAAAAAAGATTGATTGCCCTTTTTTTTTTGCATCGTCCAAAAACTTTGACTGGTCGCTCAACGAAAGAACGGTAGTTTTGACAAGTATTCTATCCGATGGCGGCCTCAGGAAACTCCTGTTTCCGAGCGGTGGTTCCGCAGAAATCCCCCAGGAGTTCTTGTCGTCCTAACCGATATGTTAATTACCACCCTAGTGAAGTGATGGCATACACGGAACATTCCCCGGAACAATCAGGCAACTTCCTGGGGGAGGAGAGTGCGTCGACATGCACCGGAAGCAACAGAAAGGTCTAAATAGATACCTGCATCGCATCGATCCGTAGGATGGGACTAACAGAATGCCTCGTCATTGCAAAGCCGCCGGGAGCGCTCGCTCTCCTTCCTCAGGTCCCGAAATGAGAAAACTTTCTGCCAACAGGCCTATGCTATACTATAATGGTTAGATGGAGAAGACGTTGAAGTTGTAGTGTAGGACACTGATAACTGTTTAGTAAACAAAATTATCCCCAAGACGGGTAAGCTGAACAAGGCAGAGACTTGTCTATCAATATAGAATGCCCGCGGAGAATTACACACACTTCGGCATTTTTACCACAATTTTCCGGCCGAGCTTCTCAAAAAATTCGTCTGCAAGAGCGCCACAATGTGGTCTCGGGGTGCCCGCGATCTGACCACTCCGCATCCCCTATTTACCGAGAACACCTACACCGGGCTAAGTATGGGCTACGGTCCTTGATATGTTGGAGCTATTGGCGGATTGGACTTCACCACGCAGCACGCCCGAGTCGGCCCCACAATCTTGTCGTGTGTAGGCATATTCGGGAATATGCATATGGAATGGAAGGGGTGATTAACTGCGAATAGTAAGTTTGCCGAGAATATTCTCTCCCTCTCGCCTGTTTGCCTGTTGGTCAGGCTGACGAGGAGAAATGCCATGCTATTAGATATCAAGAGTAGCGGTTCTAGTGAGGAGCTACCGTACTGTGCTCTAGGCTTTAGCTAGAGTAGGCTCGGACTTAAGGCTCTCCCTATCCATAACTTCCTCTGTTCGGCTTATCCAGCCATATCCTATCAAAGCCGGTATGAAAAAATTTGCACCGTGGCCCTGGGGGTCTCCCTTCTCCGTAGGTGAACAAAAGCATCGAAGCGAAAGCTATTGCTGTACTAGAGAACGATGGATCAGATGATGAATCACGTGTAGTGCTGATGGAAGAATAGACTGAAGCGTGGTAGTGCAAATCAATTCACTTCCAATCCAAGTACTGTCCGTTACGACCGTCATTAGGAGTCGGTCCGGTTTCTAAAGTCGTAGTCGAACTCGGTCTCGGTTGTCCCCGAGCCACCCCGAGTGCGAGGCTGCACGTAAGCGCCGACCGTCAGGGTTAGGTATTACTTTATCACTCGACTCGACTTCAAACCTCCTCAACCAGCACGCAGACACAACGATATACTTGCTATCTGGCTTTCAAAAGTCCACTACTACTAAATGGTTGATCCTGTCCGAGAGCCACTTCAACGGTGCATTGCACTCGGATCCGTTCTTCCGTACTCCAATACCCCAAACCCGCACCAAACCAGACCCACATGCATGTACACTCCACGATATCATAACCACCTCTCCAACTCACCACCGCCCTGTCAATACCCTACCTCTCTCCTCCCCCACTCACAATCGCAGCCCCCAAGATCCAATACAACAACTCAGCTATTCAAAGCATATCTGAAAGCTGCTGGATCTACTATCTGTAGAAAAGCCCTCGATAATAACTCTTCCTTCTGGTAGAATAACTTTAGATCTACCTACTTCAATTGCAAACTCCGGCGAGGACACTGCTTCAATGAAAAAACCCAGTTAATTTGGATAATTATGTACACTCGTTGAAGGCATAAACTGCATTGCATCCAAAGTCAAGCGCACGGACTAGTTCAAAGTCGGGTCCAAAGGTGAGACTTTTTGAATGGCGAATTATGGATGTGACAGATGATTACACATACGTACCAAGAACTAAGTTAGCATTTATAATAAATGGTATGATATGAGGTATATAAAAATTCTGGTTAACACCAAGTGATGCAAAAGGTGTGGCGTGTGTATTATAGCAGTGAAAGATGTTACGACTGAATGGTGGTTTGATGCGTACGTATCCTTGAAACATTCACGATCATCGGGATCTGGAGCTCCTTTCTGCATGACAAAATATCACCTCCTCCCCCTCGCGAACTTATAATTATTGATAGTTAGCCACTTCTTGGAGTGGATAATACGAAAGATTACAAAAGAGATACAAAACTACAGTACCAGGGATTTCCGCATGGTCACCCACTGCAGTACTAACCGGGCCATGTTATACTTAGATATGGCTGAGCGGATAGGAAGCCTCAGTCCCATAAGCTCAGAGCCATAGCTAATATCACTTAATAGTGCTGTTTCGGGACTGTAGCCTTTAGTCTGTCAGACTATGTAGCCTTTTGTTGACACAATCCCGTTTCGGGCTATAGTTGTTTGTTGACGCTGTCCAGTTTTAACATCTGAGATCAATGTGGTTACTGAACCATTGTGCCCTGGACAAATTTCCTGGCACCCAATTTATGCCCCTCTCTCCTGCAAGTAGCTTGAAGCAAACTTCTTCCTGTTCTCTTTTTCAGCAACTTTCTCTTTTCTCTTTCTTCGCACAATGTTTCCACAACGTCCGATTCAGCTACGCAAAAGAAGAAATCTACTTACTAAGAGCAACTACGCAGAGCTTGTTCACAAATACTCCAAGAAATATCATGCAAGGCACATCTGTAAACCCATCAAAACCAAGTATCGGTTCACCCTTTCAGAATGGAAAAAGTTTGTAACTATTTCAAATACCCGGTCGGAATGCTAGCTAACATGTTACTGCAAATTTGTCAGTTCTTGCGAAAAGAATGAGGCTGCACTGCATGACCAAGAAATACATCATGATCTCGACATTCCATCTTGTACACCTACCATTAATGATACTCTACCGGCTATGGTACTATCAAAAGCTACGCCAGGTTTGCCATAGAAACTAGAACCGGTATCCTTGACAAGAAAAATGGGTTCATGACAAAGAAAACATTGAAGAACAATATGAGACTCATTTGGTCTGATTTAGAGTGCCGGACTACTAAGGGAGTCCCAAAGCCGATAAGAGAGCAGGTGTACAATAAGAATAAAGTGAATGATATCTATTACGCTCAAACTACGGTCGCACGCTCAAATTACGGTAGCACGCTCAAAAATCGTGTCTCCGCTCATGAAGACGAGCGGAAAGCCCTCGTCGGACGGAGCGCTACGAAAATTTAGTATCACAGTGCGCTCTTGCGTCCAGTGCGTCGGACGAGGCCGAGCGGAGCCGAGGTTTTTTCCCGATGTATACTGTCATTTGACCTCGTGTGCAACCGTATCTACTCTTATTGACATATCTATACGTACGGGCCCATACTCGGACGTACTCGCCTTTACAGTGTTCGTTCACGATGGTTTTTGAAGATAGGGAATCTTCGAGTAATCAAGATCGTTTGCGATGGCTTTTAAAGGCAGGGAATCTTCGAGTGATCGTTCGCGATGGCTTTTGAAGGTAAAATGCCAAATACTTGCCGAATGGCAGTCGTATTATACACACTTCTCATACAACTAAAATTGAACAGGATTTTCCTGCTCCATACCCATGGCTCGTATTTCAACTAGATCTTCACTTTACTAATTAGTTGACTGGCCAACTGGCAGCCATTTTGAATATGACAAAAGATTGGGGCCAGGATATGACCATGCGAGAGATAGGCGATAGAATATGACTATCATATCGAAGATAAAGCCCTCATTCTCTTGCTCACACACCATTAAGCAATGGAGACTATGCTGGTTGAAATTCAGGAGGACTTTGGCTTTTGTTTGTAGCATATCGTGGGATGGTTTACAAAGTTGTAAGATGGTACAGAAGCGAGACAGTGTTCTGTAGTTCAAAGAGTTGTTAAATGGATGCTATGGCTTAAGAGATTGAGGCTATATACTTTTGCAATATTTCTACGCTGACACAGCTCGAATAATACAGCTCGAATGACATGATAACCCTAACTCCCAGTTAACGAACCAAAATGACACTTTCTAAGCTGCGTACGGGGCTAGACAGCTTTGACGGGCCCCAGGTTGTGATTTGGAGGCCTCCAAGTGCCATTGGTCACCGGTCACCCACTGTACGGAACATATAAAGGCAGTTGGATCTACTCGCTAAGAATTCGAACTTCAACCAACATACACATATCAACCATGCCTAGAAGTCTTGAGCAGATCTTCGCGGGTAGGAATCGACAACCATCCCTTTTGTACCGGAATTTTAACGTCAATAGGTATTACGGATAGAGGTCTCTTATTAGAGGAGATGCTTTTCGCATACCAAGCTACCTCTCAGACTTTGGCAACCTTTGTCACAACCTTTGTCACAGAGACTCGAGAGTTGGTGGAGCGCAATCATTCGGTGGAATAGGTCTATAGGATTACCGAAGACTATAACCAGCAATTGCTAAAAGAAAACGGCGCTTTGGAGAGGGACAAGGATTACTTGCAGGTATAGAATGATGATATGCAGAGGCAGATCGCTCGCTTGAAGGAAGAGATTGTTGATTTGAAAGGACAACGGGGGTGTGGGTAAATGGTGATTGCGAACATATAATTGAGTGAGGAAATTCTTGATGAATCACTGATAGATTCGATCGGTCTTCGGTCAATCTATCTTCGGTCAATCTGTCTTCAGTCAATCTGTCTTTGGTCAATCTATCTTCGGTCGGTCGAACATCGGTCGATCTGTCTTCGGTCAATCTGTCTTCGGTGGATCTGTCTTCGGTGGATCTGTCTTCGGTGTTCAAAACGTCGATTGTTGGCTTGTGATCTGAACATGTTAGCCTTGACATTTTTGAGAATAGTAAAGGACTCACCGATCAACAACACCCTCGCGGGGTCCATCCCGTAGAGCCGCTCATACGCGGAAGCATCACGCCTTCAGTCCGGGCCGAAGCTTGAATACAGCGAGGCGTCGACGACAGCATCGCCTCCATGGGCCCATGCATTTCCCGCTCCGATGATCCTCCTGTCCGCGTCAGTCGCGTTTCCCAACTTATCTCGTTTGAAGGTGCTAATAAATCGATTACGCAGGAGCTTGTAAGCGTCGAGCGAAGACGTCAGACTGCTCACACGGTCCTCGAGCGAGGCGATCTTGAGATCCTTCTCAACTTTATCCTGCTCGAGTGCACGAACGCGTGTCGAAAGATCCTCCTTATCCACCCTGTCTCGGACATAGAGAAAGAATCGGAATGGAAGAGAAAAAAAGATTAGGTGGGCGTGGCCAGCGAACACGTGAGTGTTAGCTTGGCTGGCTAGACTGGCCAGACGAGTGATTGAGATTATGATCAGGGGAACAGTGCCAGCTGTTTCTATGATTCCCTCTGTCCTCCCTGGAACATAATAATTATAGCTCGAACCCACAACCCCCCCAAAGATCGTCCTTCAGGCAGAGCTTTAAGAATTATAAATGCAAAAACGGCAAGCAGCAAGAAATGGAATACCCCTTGAGAAAGGCCAAGGGAAGCGAAATATCGTGTGTTTTCAACTAGAAATAATGTATCGGGTTTCTATCCAGCTGTAGGTACTCAGTTCTGCAAGTCGCCGGGTCGTAGGGGTAGCCGAGTAGCCTTGCACAGAATGATACAAAACGAAGAATTTTTTCCGAAGTGCTTCTTTCACCGCTATGTATGAAAAACGTAATTGAATATAGATTTCACTCGATCCCATTGATCGTTGTACAATGTGCGATAGAAAATAAGCCCAAATATGACCCTCAAAGCAGACATATTAGTGCTTGACACCTTTAACGGCTAATCTCTGTTTCTGGCGAGATGACATCTCTATAGCTCTGAGACGACGGATCATCATTGTTTTCATAACTCTATGACCGTAGCAGTTATTTTAATAATTGTCGAAATCATAGCTTCTGCTCGAGTTGACTGGCGCGAAATGACTGTTAGAATTGACCCAGCACCTACATACATTATAAGGGTTTCGATAAAAGCTATAAGCTTGATAAAACTATCTTTTTGGTATCTAGATGATGAGAGCCTTATGGAAGCCTTATGAAATCTGTTATATGTCCTTAAAAAAAAATCCTGAATGCTTCTCTAAGAGTTTACGACAAGATTTTAGTTTTATAAGGCTTACAACTTTTATTGAAATCCCTATAATATTGGTAGCTACTTCTGAAGGAACGGTTTGAACGATCACTTGCGTTCATACTAGTGTAAGATACATTGACAATTCAAACCACCCTCGTCACTGTTCAATCAGAACAAAAACAAAACAAAAACAAAGCCAAACACCCAAACCCAACGCCATCCCTAACCCCTCTATCCTCTTCTACTGTGCAACGGGCACATTATCAAAGCGTCGCGGACGCTTTGCTACTATCTGCATTTTCCGTGCTTCCATCGAGGTCATACCGGGCGATCAGCCTATAATAATGTTAGTAAACAAACCTAAGTAGAGTTAGGTCGACATACGTTGCAAAAACTAGTTAAGGCTTTTGCAAGTTTGAAGGAAAATAAAATGAAGGTTGTTTTAAATTCAAAGTGAAGGAAGGTAGGAAGATCTCCATCGCTATAGACAATCCAATTGTAAATGCGCTGGAGCCGGGACACATAATCAATAGTGATTATAAGGTCTAGAAGACACGGAATACAGGCATCCCAATGGCCGAACGCAATCATAGCACTGGAGGTATTATATCCAACCACCTGCTCGCCCTCCATTTCTTCTTTAATGTAGTCCACGAACTCCTGTGTCGCTGACTATTAGTAAAGCGGAGGATGATTAAGGTAAATATGCAAGACTGACCGGATATTCCTTCGGTTATACCATAAGCAAGATTATCACTTGCTTGTTTTTGTATTTGCTTATGACGGTACCTACCGTCCATAGGTGAAGATGCACTGCAGTGTCTTTGCATTGTGCAGTGATGTCTTTGCCTTGAGGTGTTTGCCTTGAGATGTTTGCCTTGAGGTGTTTGCCTTGAGGTGTTTGCCTTGAGGCCTTTGCACTGTGTACTGAGGTTTTTGCTCTCATTCCCAGAACATGATTTTGTCGCTGGGTGGTGGAGAGTGAGGTAGGGTGCCGACTTAGGGTGAAAGGTAGATGTGCATGGTTGACTGGAATCTGGTGCCTACTTCCACTACTGTTAGGTGGTTTCCGTGCCGCGCCCCCGGCGGTAGTCCAGGTGTGAGTCGGATGGCTATGCAGGATGTCAGTGAGCTATGCAGGTATGTGTAGAATAGAGCAGGAAACTGACCTCAGCAGCAACCTTTTTATGGGCTTTAAGCCCAGATCGGCGGCATTATTGATTGCACCCCTTTCCCATGCCTGGTGTACAATTTGCTCGCACCGATTTCTGATGTCTAAATTGGAGGGCGCGGGGGATCCTACTTCCATCTAATCTCTGTACATCCACATTAGACCTGCCCGACCTCAGTTAGACTCGTAGGGCTCACCAATTCATACCACTTCCAATGCGGTGTCCTTATTTAGACGCTAACCGTCGCCAGCATATCTTCGTAATAAAGCCAGCGACGCCTCATCCCGCAGCCTAAGAAACGCGCAACAGAGACGACAGACGTAGTACATCCATGAATCCGCCAAAACAACGCCTCTTGCCTTCTGCAACCAATTGCCGTGCCGTAGGTGATTTTTTCTTAAGACTCAACCCAAAGTTTCGCTGCGGTGATTGTGTTGGAAATCTGCTCGACACCACGCCTGAGTCCACGCCGGTCAATTGTGCTTGGATATGGCAGTTGAGTGACGTTATGGGAGGAAATGTTGTTTAGTATACCGTTGTCGGCTAGTAAGTGTGTAGATGTGAAAGAGATTGCTTGATGTGAAAGAAGTTCGACCAATCATGCCAAGACAGGAGCCCAACCCTAAACAAATATTTATCTTCGATTAAGTTGGAATGCTCAGATCGGTGTCAAGCTACATACAGCTCAAGGGAATTATATCCCCTAACAAGGCTAGCAACGAGATCGTACTACATCACAGACATCAACAAACGCCGTATAAAGTAGAACTCGGCGCTGTATCTACAGTGATTTCAAGTGCTCATGATCAATGTGTTGTCACAACCTCTCACCGTAGTCATACAATACAATCCCGACTATTTGGTGCGCACGCGGCTGAGAAATAAGCGAGCGAGCGTCTCCGGGGATACATGCGTTCGATCGTCGATCAATTTAGAGACCCGTTTAGAATTATTTAGGCGAATTGCGGGGGTGACCATTCCACAGGTAGTCCACTGCACTTCTTGTGATGCAGTCCAGGCAGACCGCTGAGCACTAGGTGTGGGAACCCGTAGATTGGCGACATGATGATCTGTGTGAACCTACTAGTAGGAGAATTGATGTTATTGGACATACCTTGCTTGGGTTGAGAATCACTCGCTCACATTTGGTGGTGGTGGTGCGTCTCGTGCCCAGACTGCGGAATGAATTTCGGCCGAGTGAACTTGTGATGACTAGAAATCTGGAAGTGAGACAGATTTCGCAGTATGATTCATTTCTGGATACTGATTCACTTCACGTTACACAGACAGGTACTATACTTCCACCTACAATTTGGTTGAAAACATGAATACACCTCCGAATCCCTCCACCACTTCCCTCCCACTACCCGCAAGGCCTTCTCACAATGTTCCTCCCCCTCATTCCCCTCCTCTTCGCCACCGCCGCCTTCTCCCACAACACCGAGCTTACCATCAAAACCGACCGCGGAACAGTCCTAGGCCACTACGCACCCTGCAATCCCACTGTCCGCGAGTTCCTCAGAATCCTTGTACTTTCTCCCCTCCCCCGCATCCTCTCCACACACTGACCAATCGGGATTATAGTATGGCGCTCCACCAATCGGAAATATCCGCTGGATGCCAGCCGTTAAGCCAGCCCGTTGGAGAAAACCATTTCAAGCCAAAGCCTTTGGTCCTAGCTGCTACCACACTACATTTGGAGACCCTCTGCTTACGGGGAATTTCCCGAAGCCGCCATCGGAATCTGAGGATTGTGTATGGCTCTACCACTGTTAATGTGGCATGTTAATGATGGAGGTGTTGGTACATAGTTATCAATCAACATCTGGACGCCCACCACATCGCGCATCAAGAGAGGCGGGGCTGCAGTGATGCTGTGGGTGTATGGTGGTGCGTTTGTGATTGGTGGGTCGTATACGCCGTCGTATAATGGTGCAAATTTTGTACGGGATCAGGAGGATATTATTATAGTTTCTTTCAACTAGTACGGTATTTGGATGTACCTGGGTGTGGTGATGCAGCTGATTTTGTGTCCGGCAGTCGGCTTAATGTCTTTGGATTCCCTGGTGCCACGATATTTGGGAATAAGGCGAATCCGTGAGTTGAGTTGATGCAGCGGATGAGTGGATGACTTACACCGTTACAGCGGACTCCATGATGTCCGCAGCGCTGTTGAATGGGTCAGGGATAACATTGCTCGATTTGGCGGCGTAAGGGTGTCCGTCCCGCCATACATTATTAGGCTTTCTGACGCGGTGCAACTCTAGAATCCGGAAAAAATTACATTATTCGGAGGTAAGTAACAACATCCCCAAACATTATACCACAGTACCACCACCTAACAAACATCAATAGAATCTGCCGGCGCAGCAGCAACAGACTCATACCTCTTCTCCAACCAAGACGACCCGATCATCGCCGGCGCCATAATGCAATCCGGCACCGGCATCACCCCGCAAGGCACCCAAAACGACACCAAATGGAACCTCCTCTCCACCCTTCTCTCCTGCAAAAACCTCACCACCACCCCACAGTCACAACTAACCTGCATGCGCTCCCTCCCCGCCACACTTATCCGTGACACCGTGGTTCAAAACAACCTAACCTTCCTCCCCACCGCCGACAACACCACTGTATACACCGACACCGAAGCCCGTTTACGCTCAGGACGCTTCGCAAGAATCCCGGTCCTTATCGGCTCAAACGACCAAGAAATCCCAATCTCCATAAGCATTCTCGGCCCGTTGTTAACACTTATATTGTTCACCTGCCCCGCCGCAAAAAGTGCACGGTTCAGGACACAGTATATACCCACGTGGCTGTATAGGTATTTTGGAAATTGGCCTATAGGCTTGAATGCTACGGTCGGCATCGGAGCGTATCATACGATTGAGATTCCGCAGGTGTTTGGGACTTACAATACTACCTTGGCGACGGAGCAGCAGAGGGGTGATAGTAAGTATATGCAAGGTATGTAATGACCGAGAGGGAGGAGGAGATGCTGATGGGTTTAATTAGGTGCGTGGGCGGCGTTTGCGAAGGATCCGGAGATGGGACTTGGGAAGTATGGGGGATGGGTATGTACTCCATATGCACAAGACAGAGGGGTGATAGAGGTGACATAAAAAACAGCCTCTATATAACCCGGCAGCTCAGTCGCTGGTTAAGCTGGCGGAGAATAAGTAGGTTTTTATGAATACACACCACGAAACGGGGAGAGTGTGATTGCTGATTGCTGATTTGTGCTAGTGTTCCTGGAGCTGGGTTTGGGAATCCGTGGGTGTATGATCTTGGGTGTGGTTTAGGGTAGTGAGGTTGTGGTGGTGGTGGGAGGATTTGAGGTTGGGGGATTAATATTCTGATGTTGGATAGTTATGGGTTAATTATCATTTCGCTTTCCCCTCCACACATGACATTGTTTTGTAGTACTTAAGATTACCGTGAAAATTTAACAACCAAAATGCCTTACTACACACGATAATATTATTCACCCGACGCGACGAGACTTAGATATCTCGTAGGTCGAAGACTTTTTGGCAATCCTGAGAATGGAATCCACCTCATCTGAGCGTTTCACACCCCATGAATCCCCAGCGCTACAACTGCAGGATCCATCAATGTCTCAATCCCTGCAAATATGTACCGCCCTGCCCTTTGTGTTTCCGCATCATAAAGATCACCGGATATCACTCATAATCACTCATTCCAGCTGCAGGACGGGACTGGTGAATAAAATATATATAAAAATGTGGTGGTATTTCTTTGGGGTTTTGAGCAGAAGTAAGATGTCTTTCAATATCATGTACGAACTAGATACGAGAGCAGTGTCCATGAACCCAGTAGCGCAGACTTGGGTGTTATCAAGCCACGAGTTACATACATAGGTATGGGCAGGGATGCATATTGAAGCCTACGCTTCCTTCTAGATCTCCTGGCACATATCCGAGCATACATATTATCATCGATACCATAACAAGAACCCCCTCTAGCCCTTTCCCCCTGGCGAGTAAGTCGTGGTCTTAGGTTTTAGCAGCATTCTTGGTTTTCGGCATTGCGTACGTATCCGACAAGGGTGGAAGCGTGAGCTCCGGATATACCAACAGGTTGTAAGAGTGAGATAGGTTTGGCCGGGATGTGGGGGGTATGTAGGTTTCTATATAGACTACGACGGTGATAACAGGTGCGTAATTTGGACCGTAACGATATTATCTTTGACCTCAGCTTTCAAATGGAAGAGCGTCTTTTATAACATCTTAGACTTACAGAAACTGGTCGATACCATTTGCAGAAGCCGTTGCTGGAAACATTGGTGCTTTACCATTGGGTAGACATGTATATGAAGAATACCACAACCTTCATGGCGGCGTACAAACAGCATCTTTGGGCGGGTTTTTTTAGGTTGATTCAGATGCGGATCCGGATGACCCTTCATGGATCTGGAGTAATATTGGAAGAAGACGTGGAGGAGAGGACTCGACCGTTAAGAAAAACTGCGAAGCATATATTCGCGCCTTTGCCCCAACCTAACTGCCACCACCACCAGTCACAGAGCAACCAAAGGAAAGAAAAGAAAGAATCTGATCCGCATCCCATTTATTCCCTCGCTTTCGGTATGTCAGGTAAAAGTACAAAGACCAATTAACCATATCAACCAAAAAAAGCAAAAAAGGTACCTAGTTATAGCAACACAGCAGATCGAAACAGGAAACTTTCACCACGAGTCGTACTTTACACGCTATGACGTTGATGACACGGTTTAATATCCAACACCGTATGTTTAAATGCAACTTCAAAACAGCATTTCATCATCATCATTCTCCAGGTCGTCAAATCTGTGGTTTTCGTCCTCCGAGTCCGAAAATTCTTCTCGGAAAACAGACTTCCTGCCGACCTGAGGTCCACCATCGTTAAAGCTTCTCATAGAAGACACAGCCCTCGCGTTGGCCACAGCAACGTGGTACCGGTGGTCTTCCCAAAAGCCGCGATTCATTTCAGAAGGCGTGCTGTTGGTCACTGCGGGGGCTTTGGAAGTGCTGCTTCCGCGAACGACAGAAACGTAAGAACTCAACGGCTTGAGCTCATCGTCATTGCCATCCGGCTTGGAAGCAGTACTGACTGGTGAAGTTACGTTGTATACATGAGGGCCGGTCGCGTTAGGCAACTCGGCCAAGGGTCTGATCAACGGCCAATGAGGGGGTGCTGAGTCCTTGCCTTCATAGGAGTTGGCCGCAGAAACCGGCGAAAGCATACTGCGGACGGTGCTGATCGGAGCCTGTTCAGTCCGAACCCCAGAGTCGCTGCCTCCAAACAACATTTCATCATCATATGGGTCAACGAACCGTCGACTTCTCCTGGTCAGAGGCGACCCAGGGCTATAACCGTGTTCAAGGACACCTGGAACAGGCGGGGGTTGCGACATAATACGGCGGCCGTACAGCCCATCCTCGTTAGTGGCAAACCATGACTTAGCAGTTCGATCAACAAGACCGATCATTGAAGGACTATTGTCCGACGAGAGACTTGCAGGGCTCATTGAGCCGTCCGACGAAGCTCGCATAGGCGCCAGACCATATGGATAAAGGGAGATTTTACGACTTGGCGGTGTTATGACGGCCATAACGTCACGTCCTGGCGTTACAGCATAACCATGACCTCTGGCCATGCCCACAGCTGTGTTGTGACTCCTCTCATCCAAGGCCCACGGATCAGGTACGACCTCAGGAGCCTTATCGTTTTCATCCTCATGTATCTCAAATCCAGGGACCGGGGCAGCAACCGGAGTTCCTCCATTATTCCTGGAGACCTTGCGACGCTTGCTGAAAATAACTGATCTCGGTTGAATCTTTTCTCTCTTTCCTGTCGATGAATGATGGTTAGCATATGATGCATCCATCACTGGAAGTCACGAACGCATACCGATTCGACACGGAGTCTGGAGTAGATCCTCGGACGATCTCATCGTACCAGATTTGCTTGGAGTGCTCAGCGTGCGAACCCGCTCACCACTAGCATCTCGCTTCCTGTTGATCAGATGCCTCTTGCCAATGCTGACGTCTCGAAGTCTCAATGGTCTAGCAGACTTGGGGGCAGCAGACTTGGGGGTAATCCTATGGATATTCAAGGTCCCAGGAGTGCGGACCTTGCGGATCGCTATTCTGAATCAGCATGTGCTTCGAGTGTATGTGTAGCAACTGGCACCGATTGGAGGAGGCACTTACGAGATAGCATAATTGCATTTCCAACCTTGACATTTCCAGTAGGAATAGTAGGACAAGGAACGCCCACTGGAAGAACAGTACTCGAAGCATTTCCAGCGTCAGACGAAGTATCCGCTGGAACAGCCATAGCCGAATCATCGTTGCTGGTTTCCTCGGTACGCTGAGGGTCTGCGTTGCTGACGCTGTTATCGCAGATATCCATGGTCGATGAGTTGGAATTAATGCCGACCAATAAATTCCAACAACGAGAAGAACCAGAAGAGTGGGATGAGGATAATAGGGCTGTAAGAGGATGCAATGAGAAGAAGAGGTGGGGGGAGGAGGAGGAAGGCTGGATGTGGTGTGTGCAACGAATGAGTGGGGGTGACGCGAATAAAAAGGTAGCGACAGTCACAACCAGCACTCGTTGAAAGATTCTTGCAGAACCACAAGTCGGTTTTTTCACTTCTATGTTCATTTCTCTTTACATTTGTTCGTAAAGGAACGGTGCATATTGATGACCGGACTGCTCTCAGTTGGAAGGCGTACAAGAGCGGCAACATGAACACTCTTCTCACTTGTAGCAGTATCAGGACTGAAATGCTAGTATCAAATCAGCTACAACCACTCGTCTGCAACGTCTTATCACTGGCGGAGACACTTGGACCATTCAAAGTGTTTGAGCAAATATGTATGCGGTTCGTATTACTACCGTATCCAATGAGGATATCCCACATCAGAAGAACTCCTCATTTATACAGCAAATCAAACACCAAACAGCGAAGAACACAAAAGGAATGATCGTCAGATCAGTCGTAAGGAGATACCAAAAACCAGAAGCACAAAAAAACGATAACGATTACGCCGTCCCATAACAATTCAAACGGACACCAAAAAATGCAAACACCAAAAACCACAAAAGAAACTCCATGAAGCGAGCGACACTCCCCTAGAAGCTATACCCCAAAGTCTACTCCTCCACCGGATATGCTTTTTCCCGTGTCAACATCACCAAACCCAAACAATAACATAAAGAGGACAGCTCGACAGACACCACCTAAGCAATGATGACCGGTTTCTCTTGCCGCCGAAGAGTCTTAAGGAGTCACCAGAATGCGCGACTAACGAACCTCTTCTTCTCTCCGGGTGACAGCCGCGCTTTCTTCGGTACATGCTTCCAGCCATTGTTCTTCTTTGGTGCCCGCCTGGCGGTGGATGAACGTGAGGAGCTTCCACGGATATAAACTGGTCGCTTGGGTAGAGTGTTGCTTGAGACAGACTCGCTGTTTTTCTGATGGATCGACAATTCCTTTGATCCCATCTCCATAACCAAACCAGAGTCTACCTGCTGAGACTCCTTACCGGCATCCAAAGATTGCGCATCGATATCATCCTCGTTAGTGCTGCTAACGCTAGTCGCAGGTGAGTCGCATCTGCTCTCATCAGAGAACCCATTGCGAGACTCGTCGCCACTTGTCAATCCTTCATGGTCATCAAGATACTCGATCCTTCGGTCGCGGTCAACAGAGTGCAAAGAGGCCTCGTACTCCGATAGAACATCATCGATGATGGGAAAGTGTGGTACTTCCTTCTTGCCATGGCTTGTCGAGGGCCTTGAGAAATCCTGACCGACTCCAGTTCCGCTCGGAGGTGCTTCAACAAAGTCTCCAAATGACCTGACCGAGGAACTGGATGAGGCTGGCTCCTCAAGCTCTTCCATGCTAAAGATGTTGAGATCCTCATCTTCGATTTCAGGTAGTGCTGGGGCCTCCTCTGCTATCATGGGTGAGAGTGGAGCTCGGGGCCTGGGTGGGATCTCAGGAGGAGGTCCTCGGCTTTGGAGAACAGTGTCAAGAGAGGGACTGGTAGCATACTGGTCCTCCTCTGATTCCTGTCGGGATTGGTTTCGGGCAGTAAGGACTCGTGCCAACTCTCTGTGGACAGCCTCCATATCCGACATGAGGGTGAAGTGCTTGTCTCCACTGGAGGTGATTTGCTTGTCTCCACTGGAGGTGATCTCCTCCTCTTCCAGGACTGTTTGCAATACTTCATGGCGTGATGGAGGTCGGTTGAAGAACTGTTGTTGCTGTTGCTGCTGCTGCTGTTGATGTTGCATCACAATGGATGACTCGATCTCGCCCTGTAGGCGCTCGGCTGCCTCTGGCGTGAAATGGGTCTCCAAAACCTGGGCCGGTAGCACACAAAGGGTTGTAGTGGTGATGAAGGCTGACATATCCTTCATGTTGCTTCCCTTCAAGGGTACGGTTACCTATCCTAGTCAGCGACGCTAACTAAACAATAGATAATAATAGAGACCGATATACCTCCTCAATCTGTACTGGCTTCTCAGGTACCTTATCCATGGGTGGCGCTTCGACTGTTGGTTCTTCGATGGTGCCTTTGTTCGGTGGGGTAGGAGCGCTCTTGGCTTGTTCCGCGATATACTGTTCCATCTGTGCCTTTCCGATCTACCAAAGTCTTCGTTAACTCGTGGCATGTATGAAGTTGTATCACCAACACATACCTGCTGAGCCCGCCATGCCATCTGCGTATCCAGCCACACAACACCAAAGGCTGACATAGTAAACAACCAGATCTGGCTGAAATAAACAGCGGTAATGAGAGTAGCCGCGAGGTACGCCAAGGGCGCAATAAAGAGAGTGCCATCTGTATCGGAAGATGTCAATCCCGGAATGGGATAAAATGCGAGACCCAGCGCAAAGGAGAAAAAGGATTTAAGACCTCTAATGGTAGTTGAAGAAGTAGTAGTAGACATTGTTTGTGTATTATCCGGATCTTCGCTCGGTGTATGTGTATTGTATGGCCGAAAGCAATAAAAAAACAAGAATTAAACCCGCTTAACCTCTCAGTATATATAGCTCTTTCTTTTGGACGGCTCGAGTGGCTTCGTGATGGAAACAGAACAAGTGGTAAACAATTTCGCAATCCTCGAGATGAACGTTTTTGGGGGGGCGGGCAAGATGAAAGGATTATATTCGCGAGAGAATAAAGAGAAAGGAGAAAGAAAAAAAGGCCGGAGGAAAGAAAACCGGAACGGCGAGGACTGATAAATGAATTCGACCTTCACCAATAATCCCTCTTCATAGCCTTTCTCCCTTTCGAACATCATGTTTGTGATTATTTTATGTGCCAACACTTAAAACTGGGTCTGTCTCCAAAAGACGTGGTGACCTGTTCCGGGTTCGGAAGTAAAGGCAGCAGCGCGGCTGCGTGATGCAAGTGCGTGTTGGCACCGTAGAGCCACATCTGGGCAACGCCAAAAGAGCAAATTAGAAACCCCACACAAGGCACTCCCCGGGAATAACAGAACAACACTCACTAGTCCTCTCATCATCATCACCGGCGCGCACCATCAGCATCGTCATTCATCATCGAAGATTTCGGAGCGTTGGCTAATTGTATTCCGGACTAGTTTGGATATATGCGGACTTTTGATTCAACGCCCAATTGTAATCGAATATACGCGCCCCAGAGAGCACGAGTGTGGAGTGGGAAAAAGTACAGTAGGTTGAGAGCTTCGTTAAGCTTCTTTTCGGTTTTTTTTTTGTGCAGCACCAGATTTGAAGATGTAGATGTGTATCTGTGTGTATCTACACCATCTCACAGATCCTCACTCGCCCCCATCGATATATAGTTGACGTCTGAGGACCGTCATTAGATCAGGATCGCGCCACCACACACACAAAGAAAAAATTCGCCTACAGTTCCCAGCCGCGCCCGCTGCGCTGCAGATCAATGTAGGTGTGTGTGTGGGCGAGTGTGTGTGGAAAGTGTTCGTTTGTCCACGAAGATCGACACGTTACCAGAGGGATCCGAAGTTTGAACCAATATGCATCAACCAACCAAACCAATCCACAAAACGCAATTATCCAATATAACATTCCAGCTGTCCGTTGATCTCTCCGTTCAGTTTCCGGTTTCAAAGGCAAGACAGAAAAAAGAAGAATCAGAAAAAAAAACTACTCAAGTGTTGCATGAACATGGTGAAACTTAGGGCGTGCAATGTTGGCGGTTGTTCCGACGAGACCAATACCCTGTGCAGCAGGGGAAAAAAAAGCTAATCATAGCAGCAGGGCTGAGACTGGTTCATAAATACCTCCATACATATTCTTCTGGAATGCTACCTCTTTTCATTCTCGATACTCACGCGGAGGCTCTAGCTACAGTAGCTTCCTCAGCCACAATGCAGTCCCGGCCTATGCAAGTCCGTATATTTTCTTTCTTTCCCCACTCTCCCCGACGCGCTGGTGAAGATGCGGTCTATGTTTTCTTTTTCCGGCCGAGATTGTGCCTAGCTTCGATGGTAACCGCCTAGGTAGTCTATTATACATAAGGAGTTGATGGGGTTCTGCGGAGGGAAATACCGAAATCGCGATTAGGTTCAAGGCTAGGTACAGGATCGCACGATTTAGTATATAACCTTGGGTACCTAACTGCCGGAAAATATCAAGATTACATACAACCACCTACGATCTCGAGGTCATGCCATGGAAGCACAAAAGAGGGGAAAGAGGAAAAAAATATGTGCAAAGACAGAAAAAAATTTGAACAGCTAATATTGCTTGTGGATCCCGCGGCAAGCTCAGATATAGTATGGCCATGGGGAAGAGGAGGTGTGTGGATCGGTGTGCGGCGGGATTGGTGTTTCCCGGCCAGTCCGTCGTCAGTTTGAAATGCGTAACATACGGCTTCTCATATCGCCCTACCAGAATCGCGATTTCGTGAAGGATGCGGTGGTGGTGCGGGGCCTTCACGCCGAGATTAGCCCCGGGATTGGTCGGTGAAAACGGGGGGATGAGGGTGATTGGTCGGTATTCAAGAAATCGCTTCCGACATCCATCGGCTGACCATGAGGCTCCATCAGCCCCGGAGAAAGAATTTCTCCGGCACCCAGTGTACCACTCGTGAGGTAGGGCGCGGGAGCGTTTTGTCAGCCCCGCGGCTGGATCGCTTTCTTCTATTAAGAAGTGGAAGATATAATCCCCACGTAAACACGCACTG